>BMAV01008267.1:0-22359 GCA_019973955.1 Trichonephila inaurata madagascariensis
TAACAAACTGCTTATCTACACTCTGATTTTAAAAACCATTACTTACCTACGCCTCCCTCGTGTGGGGACACGCAGCAAAAACTAATATAAAAATTTACTAGAAACTTCTCAAAATGTCATTATCAGGCAAATTTGCAATGCTCATTGTTATATGAGAAATAAAGATCTTGGATTCGCCTGTAATATAGAACTCTCAACAACGCTTTCTGCTTCTTGTCGTCGTAGACTCCGCACGCAGTTTCTCTCTCCTAGACTGCGCCCCTTCCATACCGTCTACCCCAAACTGGATTGCTTATCCATCTCCATCGAGCTGAAGTAGGATTTTTTGGTCATTTTTTCGGCCTGGTTCCTGTTTTAGGACAATTATGGTCCTATTCGTAGGATTATTTCTCATCTTTTTTCCGAAATTTTCGGAATTGGTTTCTCACGCGCGGTGCGTTAGGCTTAGGCCGGCACCACGTGTCTTGGATTTTTGAACACGTAGCCTTTGGCTCGTGTTCTCTCTTGGATTATACTCTCTTGGATTACTGGAAAATGTCCGAAACCAGGACAGATGTGGCGTCTACCCCGGTAAGTACGCTTTTTTCACTTGAACCATTGAGTTTCGATGTAGCTAAGGCTTATGAAACACTCGATCACATCGCGACATGCTCCGAATGTGAGGATTTCATAGATACTCTTGAGGATATTATTGATACGTTAAGAAAGACAGACGGAGCTTTAGATGATGTACAAAAGCTTAGGTTGATAAACGAAGTTCAATTCGTTGCACTGAAAGTCTCGCGTAAGTCTATTCGGCTGCAAAATCGCGAAATTAAAGAGTTAATTGATTTAATGTTCAAAAGTTCCCCACTGCACCCTCTCCATCGAAAGAGAAGAAGAGAAGCAGGAACAAGCGCGCCACGGTTTCTCCTACGCCAGGCACAGTAGGGGAAAAACAACGCGCCATTGAGCCTAACCGCTCCGGCAACACAACACAACACCCACTCCCCCGAGGATTCGGAGGCGATGGAAGGAGACTCCTCTTCTTCTGATGAGAGCAGCCCAGAAACAAAAAATACGAAGGATACCACCCCGATCGTTGCCGAAAATGGCGCGCGGGATTCTGCCAAAGGCAAAGGTAACCTCTCTGACACTGAGGACGAAGATTTCACTCTCGTCTCTCGCAAAAAGAAAATCGCTTCCATCGTCATTGATGCAAGCCAAAATACCACCGAGCTGCTCAACACATTGAGTAACCATTTAGGGAACACTCTCGAGGGGCGATTCGAAAATGGAAAACTTCGTGTGTTTCCAAAAACCATCCTTGAGCATCGAAAGCTCCAATCTTTTCTAGCAGCAAAGAAAATGAGGTCCCATACTTTTGAGATGGCTGACAATAAACAGCTTACAGCTGTTATTCGAGGGCTACCAACGGACTTCGACCAAAAGGAAATCACGACAGAGCTCAAGGGTTTTGGGTTCGATCCCAGCCACATCTCTATTCTCAGGAATAGAAAGACTAACACAAACATGCCGCTATTCTTGGTAGTCCTTAAGTGCACCGAGGAAAATAAAGAAATTTTCCACATTACAAACATAGGGTTTTTTCGAGTTGTGATCGAACCTTTAAAGGGCTCTCAGATGCATCCTCAGTGTTATCGCTGCCAGGAGTTCATTCACCACTCACGTCTCTGTAATAGAGCACCTAAGTGTTTAAAATGTAGCGGCAGTCATCTCACCGCAGAATGCAAAAAATCCACAAAATCCCCAGCAAAATGTGCAAACTGCGGAGGACCTCATCCAGCCAACTATTCAGGATGCCCCAGCAACCCAGTTAACAGGAAACAACATAAAGACAAAAACCAAAACAACATCTGGACGGAGAAAGCCAAGGCGCGCGCCCAGAAAGCCACACCACAGCAACAAAAGCCACAATCCATGCTTCAGCAGTGGCGAGTAACACATCTAAAAAAGACAACACATTTGATGCCAATGCAATCATGCAACAAATGGCTCTCATGATGACTCAGTGGGGAACTCTAATTGCAGCCCTACAAGAAAACAGTAAAAAATAAAATTCAGTGCGTTTAATAGTAACACACTCTCAGGGTATACAGTTGGAATGCAAATGGTGTTAGAAAAAATTTAGAAGAACTCAAAGAAAGCATCATTTATCACAACCCCGACTTAAGGGGGATACAAGCACATTTTGTCCTCCGGACCGAACCCCTTTTTCCCAAAACTAAAAATTTTGTCACAGAATTGATAGACTCACCCCATAGGGGGGGGGAAAGGCAATTTTTGTAAAAAATTCCCCTTAAGCACCACGCCTTTTATTTCCTTTCCAAACCCGAAAACACAACGGGTAATCATCCAACTGGGGAACAACACAAAAATTACCATGGCGTGCATTTACAAACATCCACCCCGGCTCCATCAACGTCAGGGAAACCCTAAATTTTTATTCCCCCAGCCACAATAACAAAACCTTTCTCTTTGGAGATTTTAATGCTAAACACCCGGATGCAATGCTAACGGTAATATTCTTAGCAATTAGGCTGTTGGCTCAGCTATTGATATTATCGCTCCCGACACTCCAACAAAATTTCAATCACAACTTTCCCAGCCCCTAATGACATCGGGTTTGCAGCTAATTTCTCTCACTCCCAATGTTTTACCTTTTAAATGAACTTAGCAGTGATCACAACCAGTTATCTTTTTTGGGTTTCCCTTTAAAGAGTTATTTAACCCCCAAAACTTCAAACACTTAAAAACTACTAATTTTATATATATATATATATATAACTGGATTAAGTTTCAAGAAATTCTTTACTACAACATGCCAGGTAATCCGGCTATAGATGATTTGGACCAAGCCGTTCAAAATTTTAGCAGTATTGTCTCGGATGCTATAAATACTTCCACTTCCACTAAAAGAAAATTTAAAAATAAAACACCTCCGCCCCCTTCCCCATTAACATCAAAAGCCATTAAAACAAAAAAAGGTTCCGTAAACCCTTTGGGAAAAACACAAGATATCCCCATAAAAGGGAAAAAAATGCTCTATTAGGCAAATTTGGTTTGAAATCCAAGAACATAAAAACAGGACCGGAAAAATCTTCTTTTTCTTTAAATACTGAGGACAATTTCGAAAATTTTCATAAAGAATCACTAAAAACACCCAGGCATACCACCCCCCCATGGTGGGTGGTATTTACCTATTCTAAATTTTGATAAAAAGGGGGGCTTTTTTAAAGGGAAAACCCCGAAGTCACTTTTTTAGGAAAATGCAGAACCCCCAAGTGACGACAAAAATTTAAATCGAAAAATTAGTGAATAATTTTTTACTTCAATAAACATACAACCCCCCCCTTTACCCTTTTCCCCAGAAGTTCGAAATCATTAAGAAATTACCCAAATAGGAAGGCCCCCCGCCCCATCAAATTTCAAATATTGCCTTTAAATACCTTCCTATTGTGAAAGTTTTTCCCTTTCCCCCATTTTTCCCAAAGATCCCCTTTCCGACAGAAGCTGGGGGAAAAAAACCCGGGAAATTCCTAATTCTGGAAGGAATTTCGTAGCTGGGTGGGAGTTTCGGCACCTTTTGCCCAATTTACCGGACTGTCAAAAAAAGGGCCTTATATTTGTGTTTCATTTTCCCAAAAACCCGGGGGCGCCGCCGCGTCGGGCTACAACTGTACACCCATCCTTGGCGTCTCTTTGGATCAAACAAACCGTTTGGCGGGCAAAATGTAGGGCATCCAAGGGGCCAGCCGAAAAAGGGCCAGCCCCAGGACAAAACCCCAAAAGATACGGTGGGGATAGGGAAGAATGTTAAAAAGGGGGGGGTCGGGAGAAGAAAAAAGACCGGGGCTTTGAAGGGGCGGGGGCCCCCGGCGTGGAAAGACATAACACCCCAATCGGGGTCTCTGCTGAAAAGACCGAGGCGGGAGAGGGAAAAGGGAGACCGAAGGTTACAAGACCCCCGCAAGAAGCGGTTCCCGGCTGGGAAAAAATAAAAACGGAAAGGGGGTGCGAAAGAGAAAAAATTGATAGGAACGTAATTAGAAAAACCCCTTTATTTATTTTTTGAAATTTTCCGGAAAAAAATTTAGGAAGAATGAGGGATAAACAGCATACATTTAAATCGGGGCAGCGGGTTTTTTAAATGGAATAAATCTTTATTTCGCCTGGAATGTAAAAAAATTACTTCCAACGAGGGAGACACTCTTTTGGTTTTTTTGGCCGCGGGAAAAAACCCCCAAAAAAAGTGAATTTTAACCTGTTTGAAAAAAAGTTGGGAAGGGAAAAAAAGGGTGTGGCTCTACAAAGTGCTTCAAAGAAAAGAAATGGGGGAGAATTTGAGAGGGGTGTCCTTTTCTTAGAAGCTCACGATAGATTTTAAGGGCAGATTTTTTAAAAAAGGAATTTTTTCTTTAAATTTTTTTTTTGCCAGGTAAAAGATTTTTATATAATTGCTTTTTTCTATTTTTTTAATTTGGCGGGCCCAAAAAAAATTTTTTTTTATTTTTATGATTTTGATAGGGCGTTGTTTTAAAGTACTTATTTGTAAATTTTTTAAAGTTATTTACAGTTTTAGGCAATACCAATAAGTATTGTTTTGGGTATAAATTTTATTTTTCATTTATTATGCACATTGTTTAGTTGTTTATTGTGTATTGCATAGTTACTTCGGGGTATTTATTTTTATTAATAGGATTTTTTTTGGTATTTTTGGGCTCTTCGATTTATTAAAAGTATTTTTTTATTGTTTATTATTGCATGATGACTTTCCTTTTAAGATTAAGAAAAGGGACTTGTTAGAGGTCGCAAAATTGGGGAAGTCAACGGTTTTAAGTAAAGTAGAAATTAAGGATAGAATTTACAAAATGAGAATAATGATATAAAAACGATTAAAGGGGAGGGGGGGTTTTGAAGAAAAAAGAACGGGAAAACTAACCAGGCCCGAGTTTGGGGAGCGAAACAAATGAAGAATTGGGTTAGAACGACTGAATAAACTCGAAAAAGGAAAAAAAGAGTTCAATATGAATGCAGTGAAAAAAGGAACAATCTTACAAATGTCTGTTATTTAAAGGGAAACCCGACGGGTTTTGGGGAACCCGGTTAGCAAGGGGCCGTTAATTAACGCGTTAGTTAATGAAAGAGGGGAGGACGCCACGGGGGGATTTCAAAAAGGAAAATTTTGGACCTATGAGATAAGAACATTTTTCAACCGTCTAAAGAAATGGGGATAGTAACAGAAAAATAAAATGTGTAAGATTGAGGAAGGAAAAGGAATAAAGGTATAAATTAGTGATGGTAAAAGGGAAGGGGAACCCTTGAAAGGAAAAACCCATTTTTTTTATTGAAAAATGAAGCGGTCAAAAAAACCTCTTCCCCCTAAACTTACAAAAAAATTTTTTGAAACGGGGGCTTTTTAAGAGTAAACTGGGAAAATGAGGATTTTTTTGAAAATTTACAGTTAGATTTAATTTAAATGGCTGACCAATTTTTAAAGAATAGGGGGTTCCCAAGATTTGTGTGCAGTATTTGGGATAGACGAAAACAATTATTTGGGAAGTTTTTTTGGGTAAAAAAGCCCATTGGTTGAGTATCCATTGTTTCCCCTTTTTGAAAAGGTAAAATTTAAGACCAAGGGAGGGGATTCAGAAGGCGCAGGAAAACAAACAGCCCGCGGGCGAACCTTTCTTTTTGGGGAAAAGCAAGCCGATCTAATTGAAAGCGAAAAACGTCATAATAAATACGACTGGACTCAAAACGTTAGGAAATAGTTCCTTTCGAGAAGGAAAAGGTTTGTTTAAACTCGAGGGCGACTTTTTAAATTGAAATCCCGGGTCCCGTTTTCAACGATAGAAATTCTATCTTTTAACCAACGATAGGGTTTCCGGGGTTTGTCGAAAAATGAAAGTCAGCTCAATTAAAGAACTCCGATTTTAGTTCAGAGCAGAAAGTGCAAAGACTTCAATGATTGTGGAAAAAAAACAAATTAGTTTAGACGAATTTGTCAAACAAGGGGAAAGGAAAAAAGGAGGTATTGGGCGGAAGAAAGGCGAATTCGAAAATAGGTGCCCCTTGAAATTTACACTAGAATTTCCAGTTGAGCCACCAGGACTCATGGGGAAGGGGGGTTTGGGGGTTTTTAAACCGCCTTGAAGGGGTCCTGCGCGGAAAAGGGGGGAAACAAACATCTCAGCATTATTTGTGTTTCGCACCGTTTTGCATGAAAAAAAGGGAGCCCCCCCGAAGGGGGATAGGGAAAATTAAGACCCCTCAAACCCCAAATTTTTGAGGAAAAGGGGCGGGAGGAAACTTCCCGGGCGAAGGTTGGGGGGAAAGGTTCGCGAAATTAAGGGGAATTGGTTTCGGGAAATTTTTCTTTTCATCCCCGTTTCGAGAAATTTTATTTTCAGATGGAAGAATGCCAACAAAAAGGAAACTTACATCGGAACCGGGAGGGGGAAAAATTTTAAAAAAGGGGATCTGGTAATGGGAAGGCCACCTCCTAGGAATAAAATGGATGTAAATTACCCCGGGGAAAAGGTTTTAAATAAAATTTTGGGGGAAACCCAAATTTTTGGTAGATTTACCGGGGAAAGGGGATAAAATTTTTCGTCAACCTTATAAAACCATATCATCGGAGGCCGAAATGAAACCAGTAAGAAGAGGTTTCGGTAGATATTGGAAGGATCGGGAAACCCTTTCCCGTTAAAACGTAGTACTACGTTGCTTACGAGGAGGTATTAAAGAGAGCCATCTATTAGACAAGTTATCCCCGATCAGAGTAAAGAGTTAAACAACGTAATAATTAAAATAAAAAGTGTTTTTTCCCCGGGGGACAACCATTTTATGAAAAGGGTAGGATTAATTTAGGGAAAAACCCCCTTTAAAAAGAAACCAGTCGCATTTCCCCCAGACAAAAAATCTTTAAAAAAGAAATAAAACGACTATTGGACTTGGGAGGGATCGGTTAGGTCAATCTGATTTACGTCGCCCTCATTCTAGTTGAGTCCATATCGGGTTCCAAGGCCATGTATAGATTATCGTCGCCTAAATGGGAAAAACACGCATAGATTTTTCCCTTTTGCCAAAATAGAAGAAAATTGTAGGGGGCCGCACCATAGCGACGGATTAAATAGATTAGAGCGATGCCTTTTCGTTTCTTCTTTAAATTTTTCTTTTTTTTGGGGTGTGAATGATGTCTGTGTTGTATGTGTAAAAATGATTAAAGGGGTTTTTTTCAAATTTTCCTTTTGGGCAAAAAAAGATGGGATAAAAGGGGGAAAAACTGGTAAAACCCTCGCGGAAATTGACAGTGTTATTTTAGTTATGTGTATATTTAAGAAAAGCTCTGCCCCGGGGTGGTTTACTGCATCAGGACCCCGCAGAGTTGCCAGAGGGATGGAACTTCCTATGTCCCATGGGAATTGAAGGGGAGGGACTGTGACGAAGATATCTCTTTCCTATTTTCCCAAAGATCTCTTGCCAAAAAAGTGCGAAAATTCCGGGGAAATTCCCCAATTTGGGGGAAGGGAAATTTCGAGTTGGTGGCGATTTCGCACCTTTTTGCCCCGGGCGGACCAAAAAAAGGGCCCTTTTCATTGTTTTGTTTTTTCTCCCGCTCCGGGGGGCGCCGCGTCGGGAAAAACAACTGTACACCCATCTTTGGCGTCTCTTTTACTACGGAAACAAAACCGAATTTGGGCCGGAGGGTGTTTTGAAACAAGGGGGGCCAGACCGGAAGGGGCAGCAGACCCCGGGGGCTGAGGGGACAAAGAGATGATCGGTGGCGGGCTAGGGGAAAGAGAGATATAAAAAAGGGGAGGGGTCCCGGGGGAAAAAAAAAGACTGGGTCTTTAAGGGGGGCCCTCCCTTGAGCGATAGGAAGAGCGATAACGAGCCCGGAAGTACGCGTCTCCGGGGAAAAATCCGGGGGCCGGGGGGGGTACGGAAGGAATCCCAAAAGGGTTTCGAAAGGCCCCCAAAACGGGTCCCGGTGGGGAAAAACCCGGAACGGGAAAGAGTGCGAAAGAGACTCTAAATTGATATTTAACGTAATTTGAATATATTTTTTTTTATTATTTTTTTATGAATTTCCTGTTGAAATAAATAGTTAGCCTAGAACTGAGTGAGATCATTACACTATTAACGCTATCACACACCTAACGAAAATTTACAATAGATGCCTCATTAAATGTCACTTTCCCACACAGTGGAAAATAGCAAACGTAGTCATGCTGCCCAAAGTAGGGCAAAATCACAATTTCACACAAGGCTTCAGACCAATTAGCTTATTAAATTGCACTGCTAAGGTTTTTGAAAGGATTATTTTAAATAGAATAAAATCGCACTGCAAAGCCATAGACTGTATTCCCCCGGAACAATGCGGGTTCCGGAGGGCCATTCTACGCTACACCAACTTATACGTGTTACTAACATAATTAATGAAGGCTTCGCAAACAAATTTTACACTGTTGGTGTCTTTTTAGATGTCAAAAGGGCATTCGACAAGATGTGGCACGATGGCCTCACTTACAAAATGATCAAACTCAAATTCCCTGCTTACTTAATTAAAATTATATACAATTATTTACACAACAGATCCTTCCGGGTTCGTGTAAATAACACTTTTTCTCACACGGGCTTTTGTCAAAGTGGGACGCCGCAGGGATCGGTCCTCAGAGTCCGTACTTGTACAGCATTTTCACACATGACTTTCCAGATCACTCCACCGTCAGTACTTGCTTATTCGCAGATGACTCAGCAGCATTGACCCAGGGTGTCCATCTCGACTACACTATTAAAACAATGCAAAATTACCTCGACATTCTAGAGAATTGGTTAACAGATTGGAGAATAGCTATTATAATGTTGAAAAATCACAAGCTATCGTTTTCAGAAAATGGGGTGTAATTGACCCCCATTGCGAACTCACACTTTTCGATAACAACATTCAATGGGTCTCGGTCGTTCGTTACCTGGGCTTACACATGGATAATCGTTTAACATACAAGAAACACATCGATTATCTTGCTGACAAATTTTGGGGTAGAATTGCGTTAGCTATCTCCCTTATTGGAAGAAGCTCTCCTCTTTCCCTTGAAAATAAAGTTATTCTTTACAAGCAAGTTTTGCGCCCAGTGATCACGTACGGCTCACCAATTTGGGGAGCCGCGGCCCCGACCCACACCAAACGTATTCAAGTAATTCGAAACAAAATTCTACGAATTATTACTAACGCACCTTGGTACGTTAGAAATAGCGTCATACACCACGACCTACATATGGAGCCGATCGATAATTACATCACTAGAATAACTAGAAATATTTTTACTTCAATTCAAAATCACGAAAACACAATTATTAGAGCACAAACACTTTTCACGTATCCACATTCTAAGCTTAATTTCGCTTACAAGACATCTAAATGGAATTTGCCCTTAAAGCCGCCGTAAACACAACATAAATAAATACTTAATTTCTACATCCTACAACATTCAAACGCCTTTTGCTTTCATCTTAACTTGGTTCAGTGTTTAAAAGCTGTTTCCGCCGTCGTTTTCGCCTTTCTGCGTTTCGATTGGCATTTTGCCAAGATTCCTTCCTGCGCTCTTTCATTCTTCGCTGCCTCGTGACGTCACATTTGGTTTCGTTTCGACCGGCTGCGTTTCACTTCCTTCTTCAGCGCGCGGACTTCGTCCGCCGCTTCTATCTAGCAGTTTATGTTCTGCCCATTTTTATTTCTTTAACCTACTTTTTCTCTCTTTTACTTTATGTCAACACATCAACTATGATCCTTTCAAATTATTCTGATGAGGAGGTACGTCCCTCATTTAGGGACAGGTACTCCGTAAACCTCTATGCCACTTGCCACCGGCTGCGTTTCTCCTCTCCACTCCCACCGAGGTGGGAGTTGTCTGACATCGGTCTTTCTTTTTCACCCTACTTCCGGGATTTTGGGTATAAGCGCCTGGAACGATTTTGATGAAATTTTTTGTGGGGCTCAGGTAGACTCGAGAATGATTTAGATTCAAAATTCGGTCAAATATCGCAATTAGTAAAAAGATATTAATTAAAAACATTAAAAACATTCACCTGCAAAGTTGTAATAACGTTATTGTTATAAAAATGACGTAAGTTGGCGTCGAAAATCGATTTTCAGCCAAACTGGCCAAACCGGGTCTTCATTGTTACTAAAATGCAGACGAATCGTGCCTTTTAGCGTTTTTAATTAAGGTATCCGACTACGTTCGGAACCATGATTTTGCAAAAGCGTATAAATGGATAATATTTATGATATTTAATATCACTTAGATTAGAAACGGATATATTATTGTTTTAAGAATAGTATTACAATAAAAAAATTATTTAAGTACAATATTTTGACAAAAAATGAACATAGAAATGATCCGTTTTCAAAATAGTCTCCTTTTGTGAAAAATGCTCCTATATATTATAATAATATTTTGCCTGTATATAGCTCAGACCTCTCTACAGAGGCTCAATTAAAATTTTTGATTTATATAACTTACAAGTGGGTTTATGCATGTTTTACGACAACAGAGGGCAGAAATTTTAAGAGAAAAACGCCGATAATTATTTCAATGGGTTGTAACTCTGAAAATAATGTGAATTTTTCAAAAATCGTAGTTGAGCCTCTGTACAGAGGTCTGAGCTATAGATAGGCAAAATATTTTTATAATAGAAGCCTTTTTGACAAAAGGATAACATTTTGAAAAAAGGTTATTCTAAGTTAATTTTTTTGCCGAAATCTTGTATTTAAATAAATTTTTTTTTCAAAATGTCCTTAAAACAATTTTATACATGTATTATGATCTAATTGACACTAAATATCATGAAAATTATCCATTTATGCTCCTTTAAAATCACGGTTCCGAACGTAGTCGGATACCTTAATATCTTTTCAAATAATCTTTATATATATAATTTGTGAAACCGCCTCTCCTAAAATGACCGATTCTTTGATTATCCGTGTGAGCTAGAGGTGTAGGGTTTATAAAAGGAATAGACTTTTTAAAATTCTTAATACGACTTTATTAAGAATGTAACTTAAGCGTATAACAATTTAGATGATTATAGTTAAGAGAGAATCTACGACGAACAAACACACAGAGTAATAGTTATACCGAATCGCGTAACTTGGACCACTATCAATATCTAATCCACCTAATCTAGTTCTAATAATATTACAAGTCCTAATATCCATTAGTCAATCCTGCCTTAATTTTGTCTTAGCTTCAATCTTATGAAGAGGCGTCTGGGCGCGCGTGCAATGGTATGCACCTTGACAAAATGTGGCTTAATCTTCAAGGTAACTTCAACTGGCTGTCAATTCACGCTTGTATCACTCTCGCACGTAACATTCCCCAAATTGCCATCCGGCTTTCTGAAACTTCTGTTATTTAAAAGCTATCTCATTTGCATTTCATCCTCACGTTTCGCTTCTTGGTTTTTGGTTGGAAAAGAGTTGTCATTAATCTTGGCCCCCAAAGAACCCAGAGGTCATATTAAAGAAAAGACGCGTGAGCCCGTCACAAATTCTTCTGTGAGTGTGTATGTGAGTGAACTCCTCAAACGACTGGACCAATTTGGATGACATTTTTTGTGTGGGTTCAAGTGGATTCGAGAATGATTTAGATTCACAATTCGGTCCAATATAGCAATTAATTAAAAAGATATTAATTAAAACCTTAGAACGCTTAATTGTTTTACCCCTGTATGTTGTTTATTCTGCTAATGCATGGCAAGAAATAAAAAAGAAAGACGAGGGAAGAATTATCCAATATTTTTGAGCCGTTTTTAAAAATGCAATCTAATTTTTCTATCAAAATCAGACAAAAAATAACAGAATCGGAAAGATTATTCATTTCGCCACGATACAGATATCTCTCTATATATAATTCTTCTGTGCGTGCGTATGTGAATGAACTCCTCCTAAGCGGCTGGACCGATTTGAATAATATTTTTTGTGTGGGTTCAAGTGGATTTGAGAAAGGTTTAGATTCACAATTCGGTCCGATATCGTAATTAGTTAAAAATGCGCCAAAATTACGTAAGGGCACGCGATTGTTCATAAAAAATCATGGGCTATATTCTTGAGGCCATTATTTTGAGCGACAAACTTCAAAGTGAAGTTGTACTTCTACCACAGATCCCAATGATTCTTTCAGACTCATTTACCCATTCAAATGTTTGCAATTTCCGATTCGCTTGGCATATTCTATAACCAATAATAAGTCACAAGGTCAATACAATGACAACTTGTAGCTGAGATTTAGAAAAGCCTTGCTTTTCGCACGGCCAATTATATGTTGCATATTCGAGGTTTGGCAAACCATCACATTTGTTTGTTTATACCCATCAAGGATTAACCAAAAACATTGCACATTCAATAGCATTACGATAAATTTATTTAAAAAAAAATATACCTGTTATGAAAATAGCTCGAGTTTTATCTTTTTTTACCCTTTAATCAAAACAAAGTTTAGGTTTCTATTCAGAATATAGGTTCTATATTCAACTTAGTTCATACTAAATACACACTCACATAATCGATATGTCGAATTGTGTGGTAACTGTATCACGTGATGATGTCCACGGTATTGTAATAACTTTATTTATAAAAAATTTCATCTAAACGGTCCGGATTGTTACAACTTATTCAAAAAAGTTTTTAATTTTCGGATTTAAGACGTGTGTACAGACAACGTCTGTCGGAACCCTAGTATATACACTGCTGGCCATCGTAAATGCAACACCAAGAAAGACAAGTGATAGCACAACAAAATTTATTTTGTAGATAACATGTTGACCAAGTATCAAATGATTAAATTTGAAGACTTCTGTGAAGTGTGGTTCCTGCCAGAATCAGTAGCCAGAGTAGCCAACATTGTTGCAGATCACCGCTGACACGCGCCTCGGCATTGATTCAAAGAGACTTTGGATGTGTTCTTGGGGTACAGCAGACCAAGCAGCTTCCACACGTTGCCAAAGTTGATTTGGTGTGGCAGCTGGGGATGTAATCTGGGTCAATCGTTGAGCAACCATGGACCACATGTTTTCTGTAGGTGAAAGATCTGGAGAGCGAGCCGGCCAGGGAAGCAATTCAATCTGGTGATTGACGAAGAACCTTTGTACAATGCGTGCCACGTGTGGTAGCGCATTATTCTGTTGAAATATGGCTGTGGCCAAGCTCTGAAGGTAAGGAAGAACAACTGGCTCCAGCACCTCGGAGATGTAGTTGCTTGCTGTTTTTAGTACCGGCAATGCGTACTAGAGGAGTGCGAGAGTGATATCCAATACCGCCCCCTACCATAATACCCGGTGCAGGACCAGTGTGGAGGTGCATAACGCAGCTGTTCAGCATCCTCTCTCCACGGTGTTTCCAGACTCGAATCCGACCATCGTAGTGTTGCAGACAGATGCATGACTCGTCAGTAAAGACAACTTTATTCCATTCTCCCGACCACATCCTTCTTTCATCGCACCATTGGCGGCGGAGACGTCTCCGGTTCTGCCTCAAGGGTAGACCAAGCAATGGACGTCTTGCGGACAGACTACTCTGCAGTAAAAGGCGTCGAATGGTATGCGCAAACACTGAAAGATGCGTTACAGACTCAATGTGCTGTGCTATGGTTCGTGATGTGACTGAGCGTTTCGTCACTGCCATGCGCACAATTTGTCTGTCCTCACGTGAAGTGGTGCACTGAGGTGGATGCGATCGACCACGTCGGATATGTCCCAAGGGATGCGGATATGTCCCAACGGTCACATATCCGCATTACAGTTGTTTGGTTTCATCCAACACGACTACCGATTTTCTGAAAGATAATCCACAATCTCGGTAGGCCACTATCTTTCCTCTGTTGAACTCGAATACTTGATCAAAAGCTGATCGCTGTTTTCTACGAGATATAACTGATCGTTTTTGAAAAAACCGCAAGAAAAACAAAAATGCCGAACTTGAAATCGTCGAAATCTTCAAGCCTTAAATAGCGCTTTGAGGTGGCACCACAGGCGTGCGTGATGTGTGTCTGCGCTGAAATTCTAATCATTTGCATATCTCACCTCCACTAATGCATGTTGTAAATTTCATGTTATTTGCATGCTTCCTTCAGGGTGTTGCATTTATGGTGGCCAGCAGTGTATATAAATCATTTTATAGGTAAACTTTTTTAATTGTAAAATATCATTTATAGCATACCACATTCAATTGTCATATGTAATATCTAGGTTCTAAAATACCATTGAATTTTGTCGATAGGACGTTAAAAAAATGAGTGCAATATATAAAAGCTGTTATACTTAGCTCTGTACCAAATCAAATTCCTTTGTTCTCTTGATTGTCTTCTATTTTGTTACAAATATCGGCAACATTTTGAGTTTTATGCAAAAAAAATCAGATACTTCTACTTAATTTCTTAATATACATATATCCATTAGAAAATAACATGCTATTTCAAATTTTTAGGATGACACTTTATTTCTAAGCTCCGTAATAATCAAATTTATATTATTTGAAAACTCTTACATTTCTTTGCATTTTCTAAGAAAAAATAAATTCTTAGTGTTCATTTTGAAATTTGACACTTCTTCTTTTTTACTAAATTCTGAGCTTTTTTCTTCTTTTTGCTGTTCCTTTTGGTGAAATTATTCATCCCAAAATATATCTCGAAAGAAAAATGTTTAAAACTCATTTACTAAATCATCAAATACTTTTTTTTCTCTGCTAAACATAGTTATTTAAAAAAATATTTTAACCAACTTAGTATAAAATGTTTTAATGTTATTTATTTATTTTTCTGTTCATTTTATGCTAATACATACAAAATACTATGTTAGGAAATTCTACAACGTCTGTGTTTTTTACGTTTGCTTTAAAATTTGATTTTTAAAAATTTAAATAATTTTGTTTCACTCTGAATAGTGGCTGTGGTAACGTAGTGATTATGGTCACGAACTTGATGCAGGAATTGATTGATTGAATATTAACGTCGCACTGTTTAGCTACATTGATGCAGGAATTGATTGATTGAATATTAACGTCACACTGTTTAGCTACATTGATGCAGGAATTGATTGATTGAATATTAACGTCGCACTGTTTAGCTACATTGATGCAGGAATTGATTGATTGAATATTAACGTCACTGTTTAGCTACATTGATGCAGGAATTGATTGATTGAATATTAACGTCGCACTGTTTAGCTACATTGATGCAGGAATATCACGGGTTCGAGTCCTGGTGCCACAGAAGATCCACCATGTAGAGAAGGCTGATGCACATTAAATCTGTCGTGGCTCAAAGTCCTCCCGTTGTTGTGGTGTGGTAGTTAGGAGAGAGGGTTGCTAGCTCATGTGTCACCCTCATCACTTGACCAAGGCTCAAAATTACGAAATCTTTCACCAACAACCCTCTTGTTGCTTTATAGTGCCACGTTAATGTAATCCTCCTCCTCCCTCCTCTCTCTTGATTTTTCAAATATTTTAATGAGTTTTTTTAAAACAAATAATGTCTACAAATGAATAAGTATTGCTAAAATCACAAAGGAAAATTTTTTGAAGTATTCCTCTTTCAGGGTTATACTTGAAAAATTTTATAATAAAAATTCAGTCACAATGATGAAAACCATTATAAAAAAAAATAAAGATTTTGTAAGAAGCAAAATTAAGTATATATATTAACTCCTTGCACGATCTGGAAGTCAAGCTAGTTGCCCTTAGACAAAAAAGTTATTTCAAAAAAACCAAAACGTAAATATTTTCCCTATGGGCAAATACATTTTATGGTGAACATAATAGCTTGTTAGGTAAATGTGCTGTGCCATTGGGCCATAATAGTTTTGAATCGGATAAGGCATGAATACTTGTTCAAGGATGGAATGGACTAATCGGGCATGTTGGTTCTTTAAATAGCCATCAAGCCGCAAGTCTTGAACTTGGTTACTGTCGATCAGGTGGCATAAGTACCAACAACAGAATTTTTCGCTAGAGTATAGATTTTTATATACGGGAATGTACTGCAGAGATATCGAGAATTGCGATTTTCTAATGTATAAAAGAAAGAAAATGAAAGTGGCTGATTTTAAAGCGTTAAAAAACTAAACTTTTAAAAAGGAGTAATTTCTTTGAATAGATTGATTAAGGTATCCGACAACGTTCGGAACCGTGGTTTTAAAAAGGTGCATAAATGAATAATTTTCATGATATTTAGTGTCACTTAGAATTAGAATACATGTAAAAATTGTTTTAAGGACATTTTGGCAAAAAAAATTTTTATAATACAATATTTCGGCAAAAAAATTATTTTAGAATAGCCTTTTTTAAAAATGTTCTTTTTTTGAAAAATGCTTCTATCATAATAATATTTTGCCTGTCTATAGCTCAGACCTCTGTACAGAGGCTCAACTATGATTTTTGAAAAATTCGCTTTATTTTCGGAGTTACAACCATTTGTGAAATAATTATCGGCGTTTTTTTCTTAAAATTTTTCCCCTCTGTTGTCGCGTAAGACTTGGATAAACCCACTTCTAAGTGATATATTTAAAAAAATTCCAGTTGAGCCTATGTACAGAGGTCTGAGCTATAGACAGGCAAAATATTATTATAATAGAAACATTTTTCACAAAAGAATATTTAGAAAATGGAGCATTCTATGTTCCTTTTTTGTCAAATTATTGTACTTGAATAATTTTTTATTGTATTACTATTCTTAAAACAATTTTATATATATTTTCTAATCTAAGTGACACTAAATATTATAAATAATATCCATTTTTAAGCTTTTTTTAAATCACGGTACCGAACGTAGTCGGATACCTTAAACCAATATTAAAATTCAACCTGAAAGGTATGTTTAAAACACAAACGTTTCTGTTCTTCCGAACCTGTGATTTTGTTCTTTAAAAATTTCTGAATATGATTGACTGTATATGTGTATATACACATGGGTGACAAAATAATACGAACACCTATGAAACAGGAGAAATGCTTTATTAATAGGGAGTTGGACCCCCTTTGACTGAATTACAGACTGTATGCGACGTGGGATGGACGCATAGAGGTCATGAACAACTTTTAATGGAATATGAAGCCATTCTTCGTGGAGAGCGGTCTCTAATGCCGAAATCGTAAATGGTGGGGGGGAATCGAGCACGGAGTTTTGATTCCAAATATCCCCACAAATATTCAATAATATTTAAATTAGGTGACTGAGGGGGCCAAGAAAGATGACCTACGTCCCCTCATGCTCTGCAAACCATTCTTGCACGATTTTAGCTCTGTGGGTAGGAGCGTTGTCGTCTTGATAAAATGGGCATTCTCCGGGAAATAAAGTCTGGACAAATGGATGCACCTGATCCCCCAGGATATCGACATAGTGGGCAGCTTGAACCTTGCCATGCAGAGTAACAAGTGGCCAAAGACCACGCCAAGATATCGCCCCCCATACCATAAGGGACCCACCTCCATGCTTCACAGTCGGCATGATGCATTCAGGAGCAAATGCTTCTTTGGGTGTTCTCCACACATAAACTCGTCCGGTGGTCTAGAATAGGGAAAACGTTGATTCATCCGACCAGATGACTTGTTGCCACTGTTGTGGGGTCCACTGTCTGTGTGTTCTACACCACTGGCGTCGCTGTAAAGCATGACGTGCTTTTACCAAATGTTTACGAATTGCAACTCTTCCATACAAGTTCGAAGCATGCAGTTCCCTTTGGACGGTTCTTGCTGAAATAGGGTTACGAAGATGACTATTCACCTCAGACGTTATTTGGGATAGCGTTGCTTGCGCTTTCGGGCCACTATGCGGGTTAAGACTCTTTTATCCTCTCGGTAGTTTTTCTTTTCCGTCCACTGTTGTGCTTGCCAGACGCCACATTCCCGCACTTCTTGTATGCTGTCATAACGGCAGAAACAGTACTTCTTGCACGCCCCAAATAATTAGCTTTTTCCCCGTCACCGAGCAACCAGAGCACCTCATTCCAACAATCATACCTTTTCGAACTCTGACAGGTCCGTCATTATTGCGTTTTCAGAAATTACAATAGACGCGTGCAACACCTATTGCAGCTGTTGAGCGACTGATACATTACCTTTCGAATCCGCTAGGCGGCGGACTGCAACGCAAAATGACATGCGCGCTGTGCGTCTTTGAAATGGGCCATGCCATTTTCGCGGTGTTCGTATTATTTTGTCACCCATCTGTATATATATATATATATATATATATATATATATATATATAAAACATGTGAATTCATTTGCAGAAATAATTATTTATAATGATGTTGCTACATGGTCGATCTTCGTTGACCATATCGTGGGGTTTCAGCGTAAGTTAGAGGTGTGGGATTCTCGAAATGATGAGACATTTTAGAATTCTTAATATGACTTTTATTAAGAATTTAACTTAAATTACTTAGATATCGAACAAACTTATATTAAGTGAGAATAAACCAAAACACGTAGTCTTAATTAACACAGATCTCGCAATTAGATCACTTATCAATATAATTATACTATATCCGCCTACTTTCAATCTTAATAATATATTCGCATCCAGAATATAATCTTCCTACCTTGGTTGAATACGCAAAGTCCAATCCACTTCAGATATTTTTATAAGCCGGCGTACAATGGTATGTACCTTGGTTGAATGGCTAGGTTTTCGTGATTCTAGGTAAGCCGTCTCAATCAACACTTCTATCTTCTCTGAATTGAACTTTCTCTATAAATTGACATCGCGCTCACTAAAACTTCTGCCTTTTTAAAGGTTATCTTATTTGCATCTATCCTTCGTTTCACTTTTTGGATTTGGGTTGGAAAAGATTTGCCATTAATCGTGGCCGTCAAAGGACACAGAGGTTATGTTAGAGAAAGGACGCGTGAGATGTCACAATGTCTTCTGTACAATATCAGGAGCATTAATTCATAACACAGAAATGTTTCATTTAGTCGAAGCTTTAGCTTAAATGTAGCATTTACACTAAGGAAGCCGTTCTCAAAATTTTCTTTGAATTAATGATTCCTCATGGATATATATAACCAATTAATTAATTACCATAAAAGAGAATCAAGGAAATGGGTCAGAATCACACAAAAATATGAATTTTTATTTGGATAGTCGATTGATCTCGTAATTCTGAACTGCTCTGTACCAGTGAATGCAACTTTATATTAACCGTATATTAATTTAAGTAAACACATTTTGCGAAATTATAATAATTTGAAGTGGGGGGGGACAGTCTTTTTTAATATAAATAATTTTTTATAATTAAAGAAAGTCAAGTCTTGAAAAGTCTAATCTAAAATAAAATTCAAATAATGATTAACACATTTAATTTGCAAAATTTAGCCGATTAATAAATACATAAAACAACTTATATCTGATCCATTACATACTTTCAAAAAATCAATACTATTTTAAAATAAATCAAAGTACAAAAAATAAAATAAATTAGGAATATAAAATGTTTGCATTATTTTTATTTAGTTCGACACAGTTTAATATTAAAATATGCTCTGATGTGTTAAAAACGCCTGAAATAATAATGAAATAAATAACGTATAAATTTTTTAGTACCGTAAAATCCAGCGTATAACGCGCACTTTTAACACAAAAAAATAAGATCGAAATTTACGGGTGCGCGTTATACGCCGGATATAAAAACGATAGCCACAAAAATAAAAATAAAAAAAGAAATATGCACAAAAGAAACTTAGACTTCTATGAAGATCGAATACTGATTATTTAAAAGAAATGTCATACCATATGAACTTTAAAAAAAAAAAGGTTGTTTTTCTAGAAATATACTATTTTTTCAAAATCCTGGGGTAATACCTCGAATAAATTGTTTTAAAACATAATATAAGCATTGCTAATGTACAGTCTGTCAAATATGTTTTTGAACAATGGTCTGTTATATAAAATAGGCACTGCAGTATAATTTACTAACCAACTTAGCTGATTTGGGGGAGTGAAATTTCCATGACAATATGTTATGTATTTAAAAATGTTCATACAACGCCGGGCCAATGCAAGCATTTTGAATAATATCACTTATAAACACTGATAATTTTCAAAAGCTTAGTACATCGTACCGTATATATGTCCCGAGCTAAGCAAGGTTGATGCAACCTTTTATCCCTTCATGGGTAGATGCAAATCCCAAGTGTGAAATCCATGTTCATTTAGTATCATTTTGATGGGAATGGAATACAGTTTTAAGATTCTTGAAATTTCAATATACCCGCTAAACGCTCCAATCTTTTGTCTATAAGACGACAAATTTGAGGTATTCTCCAAGAAAATACCTGGGATAATGTTTTTTAACAGATTTTAAAGTTTTCAAGGAAAAAATTATGGTTATTAGCTTTAATCCTTTTTTAAATTTGGTTATGTGCTAGTATATTACAGTAATTCGAAATGTAAATGGTTCCCCTTCCGAAAGTGTTGCTCAAGTTTTAAAATTTAAATTTTGATTAAAAAAAACGAATTTCCAAAACTTTAAGACCTCTTTGATTTCAAAAATTTCTGAAAAAAATAAGGAGAAAAAAAAAGGATTAGTATTTCAAGGAGGGTTTTAAGTTCTTTGCATGATTTTTTTTTCTAATTTATGATAACCTTTTGGGTAAACAATATTTTTTAAGAGCTTTTACGTAATGTTTACTGGAAAACACAACACAAATATATTGTATTAAATATTTTTAACTTTTAAAAAAAAAAAATAATATTTGTTTTCTATGTAAAAGTTTTTTTTTTTTAATCAAAGTTTTTTTTGTGCTTTTATATTTAATCTGTATTTCGTAAACTATGCACTTAGACTTAAAAGTTTTTTTTTAAAAAAAATTTTTAAAATTTAAAAGATAAAAAAATTTGAAAAAATGTAATATTATAATTTTTTTGAAAAAATTTGTCCTTTTGATATAGAGGTTGTAGGTTTTTTAAATTTGAATTTTAAATCTTTAAATGCTTTTTTTTTTCTCTGAAACAGATTTTTTGATATTTTACAAAGGTAGCATAAATTTCAAAAAGTTCTGTAGTATTTCTAAATTTTGTATAATTGTGCATCATTATAGTATGTATGCTGTGACTAGAGATTAAGAAAAAATAGCATGTTACCTTTTTATGTTTTTTTCTGTGATAAATGTGAAATTTTTTGAAAATTTCAAAAACTTCCTTCGAAAACCCACAAGTTAATTAAAGTATTATAAACCTGTCCCTAGGAAAAAGGGAAAAAAGCAATTAAAAGCTAGAACGTGTCCAGACTGTGAAAAATATTATGCTTTTAATCCGAATTCTAAATTACAAGAATCGTCGAGACATAGAGATTACGAAAGACCTAAAACCCCACCTTTTTTGGAATTGGATTTTCCAGAACACTTGGAACCCACCGATGGAGGAGAATATAAATTTTCAAAAAGCAATAAATACGAAGAAACGTTTAAAAAATATCAAAAATAACTAATCAATTTATATTTACACAAGAAAGCATACACAATTTTACTGTAGAAGTTTGCATAAAATGGAAACAATAGCAATTTTCCTTCTCTGGATACAATAGTTTGCAAATTTTTTTGTAGTGATATCTCTGGCTTTTTGAATTTACTGATCTCCCGGGGGCTTTAAAACGTTCTCCAAATTCGATCGTTGGGGTTGTAATTGGCAAGCTTGCACTCTTTTAATAAAAAAATTTTATTTATAATATGTTTCAATTTACTCGTAATAGGAGATTAAAAAGAATTTTTATATATAAGAACTGCAGTCTGTCAAATATGTTATTTTGAACAACGGTCAGTTAATGACATTCAATTAAAAATTTTTAATTTTTTTCCCAATTATACTATATAATAACTCGTTCACTCTGAATCGACAAACGAGGGGATTATATATTATTATTATTATTATTAATATATTTTAATTCATAGCCCTGATAAATAAAAAATACAAGGAAAAATAATTCAATGTACAGTTTGTCAAATAAGTTTTTGAGTAATGGTCAGTTATATAAATAGGCACTGCTATGTAATTTACTAACCTTCTAAGCTGATTTCCTAAACTTGAGGTTCTTTCAAAGAAATGTACTAATAGACAATATGAAAGATAACTCACTAGAAACAGTTGATGCAATAAAGCCCCCAAAATTAAAGAAATATGTCCAACACTCAAAGAATTCATTTAAAAAGTTAGTATGTCAGATTTAAAGAGTCGTCTGTTTTCCTACAAAAATTGGCCGTTATTTAAAGATTAATTCTAAACTATTAGCTGAATGTGGATTTTTATTATACAGGGTGTATTAGATATTGTTACTGCTTTTTCTTCAATGGATCTTTAG
>BMAV01008268.1:0-148153 GCA_019973955.1 Trichonephila inaurata madagascariensis
CCCCATGCCCAAAGCCTCTTACTTTAACAAATATTCATGCTTACCGGGATTCGAATCTAGGCTCAATGGCACAGCAATCAGTTTCACTAACCACTATATGTTTCATATAGAATGTATCATTTATAGAAAAATATTTACGTAGATATTGGAAGAACCTTTGGTTACGTGTATCTAGCTTGACTTCCAGATCGTGCAAGGAGTTAATATATATGCTTAATTTTGTTTCTTACAAAATCTTTATTTTTTATACGAGTTTTCATCATTGTGACTGAATTTTTATTATAAAATTTTTCAAATATAACCCTGAAAGGAATACTTCAAAAATTTTTCCTTTGTGATTTTAGCAATACTTATTCACTTGTATACAGGATTTTTTTTAAAAACTCATTAAAATGTATAAAAAGTCAAGAGAGTGAGAGGGGAGGATTACATTAACGTCACACTATAAAGCAGCAAGAGGGTAGTTGGCGAAAGATTTCGTAATTTTGAGCCTCGGTCAATTGACGAGGACAACACATGAGCTAGCAACCCTCTCTCTTAACTATCACACCACAACGGAAGGACATTGAGTTTCTACAGATTTAATGCCTTCTCTTCTCGGTGGGTCTTTTGTGGCATCAGGACTCGAACCCGTGACATTCCGGCATCGAGTTCGTGACCATAGTCACTAGGTTACCGCAGCCACTATTCAGAGTGAAACAAAATTATTTAAATTTTTAAAAATCAAATTTTAAAGTATACGTAAAAAACACAGACCTTGTGGAATTTCCTAACATTTAACTAAACATAGTATTTTGTATGTATTAGCATAAAATGAACAGAAAAATAAATAAATAACATTAAAACATTTTATACTAAGTTGGTTAATATATTTTTGTAACAATTATGTTTAGCAGAAAAAAAGTATTTGATCACTTAATAAATGAGTTTTAAACATTTTTCTTCAAGATATTGAGATGAATAATTTCATCAAGAAACAGCCAAAAAAAAAACTCGGAATGTAGTAAAAAAGGAGTGTCAAATTTCAAAATGAACACTAAGGATTTATTTTTTCTTAGAAAATGCAAAGAAATGTAAGAGTCTTCAAATAATATAAATTTGATTATTACGGAGCTTAGGAAAAAAAGTGTCATCCTAAAAAATTGAAATAGCATGTTATTTTCTTATGAATATATGTATATTAAAAAATTAAAAAGTATCTGATTTTTTTTTTATGATGAAATTCAAAATGTTACCGATATTTGTAACTAAGTAGTAATAATCAAGAGAAAAAAGGAATTCTGATTGTGGTACAAAGCTAAGTATAACAACTTTTATACATTGCTCTCATTTTTGCATCCTATTGACAAAATTCAATGGTACTTTATAGAACGTAGATATTACATATGATGATTGAATGTGGTATGCTATAAATGATATTTTACAATAAAAAAAGTTTACCTATAAAATGATTTATATATATATATATATAATCACTTTTTTTTAAAAAAAAATCACTTTTTTTTTTACCACGTATTTTTATTTTAAGTTCCGAAATTAACCAAATGCTATTAATCATATTTTTATTGGCTATGGTCTATAAGCAAAACTAAATTTAATGCTATCATTTTTTAAAAATTGGCTTTGATCTCTTAAAAAATTTAAATCGTGTTAATTAAAACATTAATTTTTGTTTTGCAAGGAATAAAGTTAACACACACATTAAGACACATTATTTTTGCCAACATTTTCACACTCTAAAATTTCGCTGTTGATATAATGTTCAACCTCTAGTAATAATAAAATATTCTTAAAATAGTTTTCTGAGTTTTTGAGATTTACAAGTTTTTAAATGTTTATTAAGACTTTTATAAGAAAACAATGAATTAAGGAACACATAAATTTTGAAACCTCATCACTATATGAATGTAAATTCTATTTTAATGTTTACATGAATATTTAAACTACGTCAATTATAATTTTTAGTATAATTGTAGTTAAACATGGTTCAAATACTGAAATATAAATTGTTCTAAATGAAAATCACTCATTTTCATTGAAAAGAACGCTCACATCTTATACTTATTTAGAAAAAAAATGTGCACCTAAAATCTTACTGTGTTTATAAAATTTTATGTACATAGATGTATATAAAAGCGTTTTATTAAGTAATTCAAGAGCTTTAATTTAATAAAGTATTTCTCAAGTTGATACAATAACAAAAGCCATGTAGGATTATAAGGAACAACGAAATTTCACATACAAAAAGACATTAGCAAATTCTAGTTTTTTGGGTTTTTTTTGTTTAATTTATTTTATAAAAAATGCTAAAATTTTGATATGTTAATTTGATAAATATATTTATATTTCCTGTTCAATCAAGTGGTGCGGATAAGAATATCATTTTACAATCACTCCTTTCAATAAATCTGATGTTCTAAGAATCGTGATGTTTCGGTTGTTAAGAATTCTATAGATTTTGTACGTGGATAATTCAGGATTTATTTTTATCACATTTACTTAAATTCACTTACTTACTTACACTTCACATACATTTACTTCTTATTTGGAGCAAAAATGAATTTTCTTATACTATTCACTAACATGTAATATCAACAATTTTTTTGTAAATTACTATTTTTTCGAAAAATTATAAACGAAAAAAAGAGAAAAGTAATGAAAAATGTAAAATAAAATACACTATTGCAAGTATATATTCGCTTCCAAATTATATCTCTTTTAACTATTACATAGAAGAAAAACCTTAGTAGTGTAACGCACAGTTTAATTCTAAGACCGAAATGTAGGTGGCGGTACTTGTAACGGAAGTGTTACCGAACGAATAACTGTATTACCGTCAGAGAGTTTGGAGATGGAATGTGTGAGCTGTTACCCGTCTCGCTGTCCAATCCTGGACTATGTATCTCACCTAATTTTCACTTATTTCCTCTAAATGTTAACCCTGTATTGTGTCTAAGTGTCTGTCCGTTGTAACTGTGTTATTTTATGGCATTAAAATATTTTAATTACCCCGAGATCTTGTCCATTACTTTGGTTTACCCAGTAATGACGTAAGAGACCGTTACAGTAGGAAATAATCTTTGTTGAGTATAATAAATAAGCTCTGAATAAATATAATGGAGGAAAATTCAGTAAAGTATTTGAATATTTCGAAAAAACATGAGTCATTATCTCCTTTAAATTAAGATAATGATAAATGTACCTTGTACACCACCGCTACTGTCGCGTTCCCTACAACTCTTCACTACTACGAGTTTTCTCATGCCGAGCGGACGTACTCTCCCAGTCGTCCCGTCGTAGAAAGTGTCTCATTGCTTTAAGTGCCTCTTTGTCTAATTTTACTTACTTTAAATTCATTGTTAATTTGTTATTGTAATTTACCTATGTTAATCATAATAAATATTTGTTTGTTATGGATTAAGGTATCCGACTACGTTCGGAACCGTGATTTTGCAAAAGCGCATAAATGAATCATTTTCATGATATTTAGTGTCACTTAGATTAGAATACATGTATAACATTGTTTTAAAGATATTTTGAGAAAAAAAAAATATTTAAATGCAATATTTTGGCAAAAAACAGAATAATCTTTTTTCAAAATTTCTCCTTTTGTGAAAAATGCTTCTATTATAATAATATTTCGCCTGTATATAGCTCAGACCTCTCTACAGAGACTCAACTAGAATTTTTGAAATATATAACTTAGAAGTGGGTTTATCCATATTTTATACGACAACAGAGGGGAGCAATGTCACGAAAAAAACGCTAATAATTATCTCAATTTGTGGTAACTCTGAAAATAATGGGAATTTTTCAAAAATTCTAGTTGAGCCTCTGTAGAGTGGTCTGAGCTATATACTGGAAAAATATTATTATAATTGAAGCATTTTTCACAAAAGGAGAACATTTTGAGAAAAAAGATTATTCTAAGTTATTTTTTTGCCAAAATATTGTATTTAAATAATTATTTTTGTCAAAATGCCCTTAAAACAATTTTATGCATGTATTCTAATCTAAGTGACACTAAATATCATGAAAATTATCCCTTTATGCGCTTTTTTTAAAATCACGGTTCCGAACGTAGTCGGATACCTTAAGGTTTTATTTCTCTCTCTTGAGTATTATCGACGTTAATTTTACTGTCGGCATCCCGCCGCATTTAAGCCTACCGCCCCCTATTTTCAATAGAAATAAAACAAATAATAGATTTAGAATAATAAATATGAAATTTCTGGATTAGATAAATAATTATTTTCCTTAGAACCGGCAAAAAATTAAAACTACTTATAATTTGACATTTATGTCTTGTATTTGTAAAATTAATATAATTCACCTTCGTATTTAAATGATAATAATTCTTTGCTTTGAAAAAAAAACTGAAAAAAGAGCGTGTGTGCTTATGACCACACGTTAGAAGTGATAACTTCAAATTTTGTAATGTTATTTCAGGGGTTAGTTAGTGAATAAAAAACAAGGATATGTTAGTTTTACCCTATAAAATTATTTATTCATAAGTCTGTACTCATGACGTAATATTTGTGTGCAAAATATACAATCATATTTGGGAATTAATTGTATTCTAAGAAGAAAACAATAGGTTTATGGTAGCGGAAATAGGTTATAAATCCTTTAGATTCAAAATTTTATTTAAATATCTATAAAAAAAAACTCCGTCAAGCGTTGTTCCGTACTTCCTCGTGCTTCATTTGGATCATTCGACATAATTAAATTGAATTTTGCTTTTAAAAAATAAACTTGTAAAGGACAGTTTTAGTGAAGAATTTCCCTCACTAGATGGCTGCATCTGTCAGCTGTTTCAGAATAAGCGAAATCGATGGCATGGTGCGAGATAATCCAAATTAATTCTATTCTAATAAATGTTAAACTTAAATATATACAATAAATGTTAAACTTATTTAATATAAATGCACTAAATTACTGTTAATTTTTAAAATGATCCTCATAATTTATATTTCAGTTTTATATTTTTGCTTGTGTACCTCTATCGATTATATATATGTTTAACTGTAACGAAACTGTAATTTTTGTGAAACGTGGCATTTTTGAACAACGTTTTTCACTTACTTTTCTGACGGTGTCGAATGGACACGCAGAATAAAATTTCCAGTAGTTATTGATAAAGTTGAAGAATGAATTTTTTTCAAAGCTCAACACGCTGAGTATTTATTAGAGTGCTACTAAAAAAAGCACCTAATAAAGTAAAGGTTTTGATTTTCTTTTGAAAACTACTTTAAAATTCCCACTTAAAATCATAAGTAATTTGTTCAGAAGACCCGATCCGGCTTTGTGAATTTTGGTTGTAATTTAACAATATTGAATTCTATCCATGAATTAATTTAAGCAAAGGTATAGTAAGACAGGTAGTAGTTTGGGAAAAGAGAAATCTATGTCAAAACCTTTAAAAAGGGATTTAATCAGAAGATTTATATCTCATAATCTCTGGCTCTTTTGTCATTGTATGGGAATTTTGTACAAATATATCCGATGCTGCTGCAAGGAAAGTCTTCTTAATTATATTTTGTTTTCTTGTATTTAAATTATTTAATGTAATTTTTCTTAATACTTGTATACACTTAATTTTATTTTAAATTTTTAATTGTTTAAATTTTTTTTTAGGCTCAAAGTATATTTAAGTAATGTGATTAATAGAACTATTTGTTCACTGCTATTCCGATTCGCTTCCAAAAATAGACTTTTATTCTTAAGATCACTGCAATATTCCTAATGATAATAATACTATTTACTTAGTTCTATAAGAATTTGTCCTTTTCTACATTTTATGTTTAATTTTAGAGTAGGATTTCTTTTTCTCTCTAAGCCTATTTTTTAAAAATATTACGTTTCATTTTCATACTTCAACTAGGATTAGGAAGAATCCCGCATTCATTCCCCTAGAACAGGGGTGTCCAACCCGCGACTCGGGGACTGCATGTGGCCCGCCTTGAATAAATTTGCGGCCAGCGAGATTCTTAAACAACTTTACAAAAATTCGACTATTTTGTACATTTTTTATTTTTTTTTTTTTTTTTTGTAAAAATAAATCTTATAACTGTTATTATTTTATCACGTTGCTTCTCTGTTACTGCGAATCTTTTTTTTTTCTAAATTGAAATTTATCAAACATAAATCGTGCTCAAATTTAACGCACGAAAATCTGCAACATCATTACGATACGCAAATACACATGCATTGAGATCGACTTGCAAAAACTAAGTGAGGTCGAAAACAGATATACTCATTAGTTAAATAAATTAAACATTTCATCATTGCATTATTATTATATATACTATCTATGTTTGTATATATGAAAACAATGAGAACAATAAAAAATATATCGTTTAAATTTTCATTCCAACAAATGTTTGTAATGGATCCAAATCTAATATAAAGATATATATATATATTATTTCCCACCGGATTGTAAAATTTTTTCGAAGTGGCTTGCCAGGTCATTTGGGTTGGCCACCCCTGCCCTAGAAAGAGGTGAGGGGGGGGAGGCCCACTTAGATCGAAGCTAGGAACTTTACTTTTACGACGTATTGGTGGCAGGGGATTACCACGTTTCAGAGTGGCGGGGGACGTTTCTCCTTTCCATTTTAGGGGTGTGTATGTCCGACTGAAGCCGAATGAGCGTTACATTCCCGAGCGTGACGTTCATTCAAGTTCACTCTCCGGCAAATCGCCCAATAGAAGTTATCACTTCAAAAATTTAACTTAATTGAGAAAGATCTGATTAAGCCGGATTTTGATTAAAAATTTTCAAAGTGAATTCGAGAAATCGTTAAAACTACTGCTGAAACTACACTGGTAATATTTCCAGAGCACATGAGCTTTAAAAGATTGTCAGAAATGCAGTGTATTACAACGAGGAGGTTTTCCTGCAAGGAGAAACATATTGCACATGATTACTGCAAACCAATTCCTCTCAAGGATACGCCTTGGCGATCCATCTTTGGCCAGAAAAGAGGATTTGACGGCGGAAAAACCCAGCCCACGTTATTGAAGTTTTCCCTGCTAGTGATAGTGTTGTCATGTATTATTCGTTAATTAGTTAAAAAGTAGACGATTATTCATAAAGAACCAAATACGGCAATCCTTGGCACTCAAAGTTTGCCTTACCATTCGTTTCCATCTAGAAAAGCTAGTACATGTTAGCTGTCCGTTTCTCTAATTTGTTACATAAGAAGGATTTGATTGACTGATTGATAGACGTAGCAACAAAGACGAGGGGTTTTTTGTGATAGACCATTCAAAGATTTGTTGCGTTTCGTTGATGAGCAAAACTGTAACGAGAATTAAAATCTCTTAGCTTTTAACGTCTTGAATGAAATATTTTCCTTCTATTTTTCTTTTTATATTCTTTCAGAATTACTGCTTCTTCTACTTTTTTTCCTTTATAACTCTCACATTTTTTCAAAAAGATATTTTTAATAAATTTAACATAACTTTCTGCGTTCACAAATTAGTATTTTCATCTGACTTATTTAAAAACTCTTTAATTTAAATTTATAATCATAGCTCAAACTTGCTAAGGCATAAGAAATAATATTTGTCTATAAAGAATTATATGACTGTTGAATATTTTTCTAATCAAGTAGACTTCGAATTATCTTTTATGCAACATCTTTTAAATTTTAACGAGAATTAAAAAGCTAATTTCAATGCAATTCTAATATGGAAGTTAACTTTAACTTGCTACTTCCGTAATTCGTAGAACGATTAGGCCACAGCTCCAAGGTTAAATAACTGCAAAATTGTTGCAACCGGCAGTATAATTTATGTTTGTTTAATGTACGTTCTTTGGACGATTTATACCCGTTTACTCTAATTAATTCATATAAATCGGGTATTCGTCTGGTAAAGAGTCATTAGGTTTTCGCACAATTGAAACATGAGTGCATTTCTTATTTTATCCAGGTAATTACTAATAAATATTTTTATTTTCTGTGGAAACTGTGTAATTGAGGATTATTTTTAATGGGAATTCACAAAAATAGACAGATTTTTAATATCTTCAAAATACAAAAGGAAGTGAAAAAAAAAGATGATTTCGTGATATTTTTTCGACTAAAATAAATATTGGGGAAAATAATTCTTCAAATGGTTAATGGATGGAACATTTTTATATTTTTTAATAACTGGTATAACATTATATAATTTCAACAAATAAACTCCAAATGAGACAAAAATAGATAAATATTATTCATATGCAGTTTTACGAATTCGTTTGTAAAGATATTGATTAAATACTGGGTTTGAATGTAAATGCATTTTATTACATTATTCTATTTTGAACTGCAGAGTTTATTTCATTTTTATACCTATAAAATTATGAATTCCAAAATTGAGAATTCTTTTACTCTCACACACACATTTTTAAATCTATGATATTGTTAATTCTTTTGGTTTATAATTATCTCTTTTTATTTCATTTTTGAATTTTAAATGACCTTCTTGAATGATATTTGTTATTGTAACACTAATAAAAATTAGAGTCAGTTCTATAAATTTTGCTATCATTTCTGAACTGTTTAGGAATAGAATTACTTAAATGTGGAGTGTAAAGTATGGGACATTAGTTTTTGGATTGTTTTTAAACAGTTACTAATTTATTGGACTTTATAAATGTTATAAAAAAAGTTTCTATGCTGTAAATACACTTCTTTTTTTTTACATAGTAGATACATTCCTTAGAAAACCTGCAAAAAAATTGCATAAAAATATGTGACATTTGTAAAATTAGAAGAAATTTTCTACAACATTAAAAAATTGTGTTAGATGAAAAATCTCTAAATATTTTCTTGTAAGAACGTGCAAAAAAAGTAATAATAAAATTCATATGTATAAAATAAAAATAATTCATTTTTATTACAAAAAATATTAAAATTAGTGTACAGTGAAAATTTAGTCAATAAGTACATACAATGAATAAAAATTCAAATTGAAATAAGAAATAAAGCTACTAACAATCAATTATTTACAGCTATTTGATTGCAAGTGTGCACATTTATTATACTTGATGAAAAATACAATCATCAGTAGAGTAGCACAACTGTCAGCTTTGATTCAAATAAAGAATTTCATTTATTATTAACAGCTTCCGATGACTTGTTTTGTTTTTGTTGTTATAAAGTCTGTTATTAGTAACTGTTCATTTTAATTTCTCCAGTTGCTTATATAATTCTTGATATCCTGCTATACAAAACTTAAGATAACATTGAAATTTTAGTGCAGGCTCTATGTCAGGATCATGAGTAAGAAAATCCTTACTTATAGTAGGATGCTCACAGTAGTTCCATACTTGTAGCAAATTTCAAGCCCTTGCTAATTAAATCAGCTGTTAATATTTTAACTTCCCCCTCGACTTCGTCATTATCAACTTTGCCATTATCGACTTTTTTATTATCTTAAACTGTAATATATGTGATAAAATTGTCCTCATCCAAGGGCACGAATCGCCAAATTTTTTTCGGGATTCATGCTAAAACAAAAAATTTGTGTACTGTGTTACTTCAAAAATCGCTTAAAAAAAGACTATGTAAAAAAATGATTGTGGATGTAAATCAAGTTTAGGAGTAAAATTTTTTTAATCATTGTAAGTTTTTTTCTCTTTAACCTTGTTAAACTTTTTTTAAACAGATTTTGAAATATCTTAAAAATCTGTAGTTAGATTGTTCAAAAACTACATAATCTTAATGAATACTGTATACTAGTCTTTTCTACTTTTATGATATTCTTTACCTATGTGATTTGTTCTTACAAAAGTATATGTAAATACAGGTGATTCTTTTATGTTTTTTGCAAGAACTAATGTTAAATGATGGTGAGAACATTATCCTAAGAGCTTATCTTTCTGCAAAACTATAAAAGAGATATTTAGCTCTGGGCATTGAGTTGTAGGAAGGAGCAAAAATAATTGTCAACATACAATTTTTCCTGTTTCCATTTTGTGGTTGTATATTTTAGATTTTTTAATGGGGGGTTTTTAAACATTTTTTTAACCATATGATCCTTATAGTTAATTGATTTTAATGAAATGCTACTGGTATCATCCTCATTATTGTTCACCAAGGTTCTAAATTATGATATATATTGCCAGTAACTGATGTATTTGTTTAGTATAATGTAAATATGAATCAATATCAGCTTAGTTATATATTTAGAAATCAAATATTTTAAACGTTGAAGCTTCTTTATTTAGATCTCTTTTTTTTCTTTCTGATCTGTTTCTGTTTAAATTATGTATTTCAATGCAGTTTTTCACTGTATTTAAAATATATTTAAGACAACTGATATATTAAAATTTAACTATGAACTGTGAAATTGATAACATTATGTATATTTTTATTGCATTAACTGATTGAAATTTTTCAGTGTTATGTAAAAATATTTTATTTATATTTACTAATTTGAATCTTTGTATTTAATTTTAGACAACTAGGACGAGTAGGACGCAGGGCATGTTTTTCGGCAAGCTTTCAAAGGTGAAATTATCTGCTGCTTAATTTAAATTAACTATTACAATTTTTGTATCCTATTAATATTATTATTTGCAATATTACATTGAATTTATGATTAAGGTGATTTAAATTATTTATGGTTAAATAATATGAATATCTGTGTAAATTCCAAACAAATAGGAAAAATTGTATTATCAAAAAGGTTTCAGACTATTTGCTTAATAAAAATTTCATTAAATGTATTACATTTTAGGTTGTATGTCATTACATATCAAGTTCTTTTAATGCATTAGTAGTAAATTATGAAACATCTGCTCATGCACCTCAGGGCCCAAGGTCGCGTATACTGAGCTAGCCACACTAGGCCTTGGCTCTCATGGGCTGTCGCACCACTGAATTAAGAGTATGAAGGATATTTAACATGAATATTTTCAACATGAGCAAATCTTTTAATTTATCTAATAAAAAGACAAAAATTAATTATAATGGAAGAAATATTTTTACATTTAAGCATTTAACATAATCATTGGCTTAAAATGTAATTTTTATTAATAATAGCAGTAATTATTCATTAAATTAAGCCATACTATTGTTTGAGGAAAATGATATTATTGTACTATGAATTATTGTTTAAATGTATTAAATATTTATTGTACATTTCTCTTAAAGTTTGCTATCCCTTGCCTGATTGTATGCATTTAAGCTGTTACATCTCTAACAGAAAAATATTAATAAGAAAATTAAATTACCATTAGTGATTATGATGTGCGTTTTAACAGTCAAACCTAAAAATTTTGATTACATATAGTATATGTTATCGTGGATAGTGTAATTCAAGGGTCGGCAACCTTGTAGCTGTGTGGAGCCGATTATCTATATGATTCAGGATGCTGCAGGAAATATTTGAAACAATTCAATCCCCATGGCCAATGCATGCAGAGTCGAGGAATAGATATCAGGAATCAGATTTAGAGTTTCATTATTATTAACCATACATATTAACCACATGCATTGCTTAAAATTTTTATTATCATAAAAATAAACATAAAATATAACTGTTCCTTTAACATAAATAAAAATAAAATTGTAAATTTATTATATATGTTTTAAAAATACTTATTAAAATAAGAATTAAACAACATAAAATATAAGTACAGTAATTCCCCAAACTTACACAATAGGTGGGATTGAGTGATAACTGTGCAAGTCATTTTTGCATTTGTCAGGTATGATTTTGCACATAAATACATAATATATGAAATTTAAGCATGGCCAGAAATGAAAGAAATAATAATCTAGAAAAAAATATTTAATAAAATTTTAGATACTGTAAAATCCCAATATAACGGCACCTATACTTTCAAGCAGCAATTTTTAATTTTTAGGTATATTTGCTGTATAACCCGCACCCTTTTTTTCAAAGAAATTTTGAATGTATGTGCAATGTTATGTTTAAAGTCATTTATTCAAAGTATTATTCCAAACTTAAGAAAAAAATAGTATTTTTCTAGAACTACAACCCTTTAAGTTCATAAGGAATGTCATTTCTTTTAGTATTTCAATATATGTATAAGTCTAATTTTTTTATGTTCATATTTTTTTATTTTTAAAGCTTTAATTTTTATACCCAGCATATAATTTGCACCTCCATAAATTTCAATCTTATTTTTTGTGTTAATGAGTGTGTACAAATTAAAAAACTCAAACCTAAGTTATTTTGATGTTGCAGGTTTCATAAAATCTAACTAAGTAATTTGTCGACTCAAAGATTTTTTCATTAGAGTCTATATTTTCTAAAATTTGTAATCTTTTTCAATTAACCTGAAGCCTTATATCAAATTTCCCGAACCATTATTGAATCATCTTATTGAACTGTGTCTAAAGACCCAAGTTCTTCAATGTCTTGCTCATGCATTTCTATGAGCTCATCAATTGTCTGTCCCTGATTGCTGAAATCTAGCAGTTCTTGAATATCATCACACTATCCACTTCTAAATTTATTTGCCTGGTAAGATCAGCAACTTCTTCAACCACTTTACTAAACAAAAACTGTTCATGAACAAAAGACAAATCGAGGAGATTTGATAATAGCACAACTTCAGATTCCCGTATGTCAAGGTATTACTGTATTCTTTGTATATAGTTAAATAAAAAAATTAATATTTTCACATAATACCTTGTTCCTGCACCACACTACTTCATATTGCAATATCAGATATATAATTTGTGACTTTAAATTTGACACAATTCTGAATGTTCAGATATTAAACAACTTTGCTGACTCAATATTTTTCATATGAGAAAAGATTTGTTCTCATAGATATGTAGAACCAAAATGAGAAGCAATTTTCTTTAAACAATAAAATCCAACAATTTAAAATAGCTATTGATTTATGATTAGAATTATCTTCCATAATTTTTTGCAATTCTGTAAATTATGCTTTCTATTATTTTGAAGATATTATTTCACTAAGCTCCATTTCAAAATTATCAATTTCCATCTTCTCAAAAAATAACAAATTTGTAGGGGGACATAGAATATCACTGAAAATTGTACTGCATGCTAAATCTGGCTCATGTACCATGGTTTATGGAAGCCTGATGAAACATAAAGTGTTTGAAGTATGAAGTACCTGCTTGATCATTGTAATGTTATTTTTAAAGATACAGATTTGATAAATTTAAAATGGAATTTCTAATGATACAACATTTAGCAACCAAGTAAGGTTAATGAAATTTTTAAACTTTTGACTTGAACAATATGCAGCTTTTGAAGTCGCAATGTTTGTTTGGTTTTGTTAGGGCAGACGGCAAAAGAAACCCAACTTTTGGAGAGAAGAGCAAAGCTATAAGAAAACTAAGATAACTAAGGTATCAAAGAACTGTTTACACAAAAGCCACATTTGGGTGGGTAGGAGGGAAATTTAAAATGTGATCAAGACTGTTCACTCAATTAACAATTGTAAATACTTAAATAAAATTTTACTCAAAATAATATTTACCATTCCTTTCAAAACTAAGAATTTTCAAGTATATATTTTGATTTTTTTGAGGCCCAGTGTGTGTCAAAATATAATTGTTAGAATTAAAGATTCCAAGGGTTGTGAAAAAGAACTTTATTCTGAATTTCATGTTTACACTAATAGTTAAAATTGAGTTTTGTTTTTCCTGCAAGTAAAAGCCATTTCAAAACCCAGTGGCTCAGTAGTAGTGTATCACACTTCCAAATTGTAGGTCCGATGTTCAAACCTCTGGCTGGCAGGTTGACTCAGCCTTTCATCTCTTCAGTGGGTTGATTAAGGAGTACCAAGCTTGCTTGGGAACTTAACACTGGGAGTTTTACGTCAGACTGACCACCTGATTAGAACATCTGCTCATGCACCTCAGGGTCCAAGGTCAAGTATACTGATATGGGCACTGTAGGCCTTGGCCTTCATGGTTGTTGTGCCACTGAGTTATGTTAAAAGTCATTTCAATTCCCTTTTATTAACCTTTAAACATGTCGTTTGTTTTGGGCACTTCTGTTGTGGGTTTATGTCTATCTGTTGCTCACATTCAAGAGTGCTGCCAAACTTGATTGCAAATAAGCAAGCATTGTTGGAAATCACTTAAAGGAATGTCATCCCATGGTGGAATTTCTACCAGCAAATTAAGACTTTTACTTTTTAGAACTAATTTGAATATTTTCACTGATTCTTAATACACTTAATGAAGGTGAATTTAATACATAAATCTTAAGCCAATCAAATGTATAATTTTAGATACAAGTAAGGTAGAAATTTTCAATAGATAATTATAAAGGCTACAGAGAAAAGAAAACAATTTTTAGTAGATATAATTTTTTGAATAATTCATATAACTGGAAGTCTGAAGAGCTGCCAACATCTATACAATGAGCCACATGTGGCTCGCAAGCCATGGCTTGTGCCAATCCATGTGTTAGGGGACAAAAACAAAAAAAATTATGTTCTCAGCAGGTTTGTAAAAAATTGTTGGATTTGTTAAAGATATGCATTTTAGAAAATGCTGATTTTTAGATTTAGAACTATTATAATGAATTATTCGTTTATTGTGAATTGAGTTATGGAGACAGAGAAAAAAGACAAAAGGTAAAATTCTCTTTTAAAATTGTTTTATCCTACTACTGAAGTTTTAGCTTAATGTTTAACATCTGAACCATAAGAAATACTGTCATTATTAATAGTACATGAATCATTGTTTTTAGTAAATGAGTACAGTTTTTTTCAACAATGGAATATTTTAGCAGAATGTAAAAATGAATTGTGATAGATCAGTTATTTGCATTACTAATCTTTGAGGCATGCTGTTCTAATTAATGTTATTTTTCATTTTAGTCATTTACCTGTAACCACATCAGCAGCAAGAGTGGCAACAGAGACATTTTTTGAAAAAAATGAACGACTAAAGAGACCTCTTTCACCACATTTAACCATATATAAGTAGTGTAATTTTTTAAAACTGTAATGTATATGAAATTATTGTGCTGCAAGAGTTTATTATAATTTTGTCACATATCTTGCTTAATGTTGGTTATACTTATATTCACTAAAAATTTTTTTTACATTACCCTGGTTTTACTATAAAACATCTTTATACTCTTGAGTACACCCAACTTTTTATTTACACAGTCTTCTCTTTACATGATTTTGAAATTACACAGTATGAGTTACAAGTATGTAATAAGTTTATTTTCAAACAAGCATTCTTATTTTAGCACGAACCTCAAAAAAATTTGGGGATGGCCCTTTGAATGAGGAGGATTTAATCCTATTTATGACTGTTTATGATAATAGGTAAAGTTTAGCTAGTAACAGCTGATTTGATTAGCGAGGGCTTGGAATTTGCTACAAGTATGGAACATTTTCTTACTCATGATCCTGACATAGAGCTTACATTATAATTTCAATGTAACCATAAATTTTGTGTAGCAGAATATCTAAAACTATATAAGCTACTTGAGAAAAAAAAACAGTAGCTAATAACAAATTTTGTTCCAACAAATAAACTAATAGAGGATGTTAATAACGAACAAAATTCTTTATTTCAATCAAAACCGACAGTTGTGCTAGATATATCTGATACATCTACTGATAATAGCATTGTTGATTCAGTTCGTAATAAACGTGCATGCTTGTTATCAAGTAGGGATGAGTAGCTGTTAGTAGTTTTGTTCCTATTTTCAGTTTGAATTTTTAAATGTTGTATGTACTTATAGACAAAATTTTCACTGTTCACTAATTTTAATTTTTTTTTTTTTGTAATTAAAATGAATTGTTTTTATTTTATAAATTTGTAAAATTTATTTATGGAATAAACTATAATATGTAAATATTATAATGTATTTTATGGTAAAATATGTAGAGTTCTTTCATATTTTGCTTTTTTTTTAAAGTTGTGATATATATCCCCAAATTTTCCATAGTTCACATGTATTTTTTTGATACAATTTTTTGCAAGGTTTTCTAAGGAACATATCTACTATGTAAAAAAAAGAGTTGGGTGTATTATGTTTCTTCATTATTAGAATCAATTTTAAGTAGCTGCATAGTGGGTAATTTAAGATATTTCAGAAAGTGTTTTAGTTAATGCAAACTTTTTCTTGTTAAATATAAAGAGAAATGACATTATTGCTTAGACATAACAATATACATTTAGTTCAGACCTGTCTTAACCAGGGATGTCTTAAGGCCAGGGCCTCAGAGTTATTGGGGGGCCTTGTCTCATTCTCGACTCAGCCTTAATAAGATCATAATTTGAATAAATTCAGATGTTTCAATAATTCCAAAGGTCAAATGTTAGTTCTAGTATTCTCCCAAAAACTGGAATTTCAGATGATTTGTCAACTGGCCACATGTGATGACTGTCGGCTACGTTCAGTCCTAGACCCACCACCATACACCATCATTACTCATTCAGTCAAAAGGCGGCAGTCAGTCGAGCCTGTTTGTACGATTGTAAGTCACACATATTTATTTGTCTCAGGTTATTGTTTGTACAAGTATTTGACAGCGTATGCTATGTTGTCTACTTTTAAGGGTCATAGGTGGGGCCTAGATTTGTGTAGAGGCCCAGGGCCTCAAGAAGTCTTAAGACGTCCCCAGTTTTAACATATGCATCCAAAACTGGAGGAAAACACAATCGTAATTTTTTAAAGGAAGATTCTATATTGTATACTTAGTGTCACAAATATCAACAGTAATTGGAAAAGGAGATTCAGTTTTGAACTGTACAGGATATATAAACAACCGACACTATTAGATACATTAAGATAAATATAATGAACTGAATGAACATGTCATCATGACCTGAAGGCATGAGGACAATACAAAAAAAATGTATTACTTTTTAGACCAATTGGAACCTTAAGGTGGGGAAGACCCATGATTAAGACCTGATTTGGTGGAATCTAATTTTCTTGCAATTAATGAAAAGAACTGTAGATCAAAGATCAACCAGAAGTCGTTATGGAGAAATCTTCAGAGGAATGCACTGGCTCATAACTGGGCTGTTTAGTCATTTTTGAGGATGAATATACATTTGGTTAAGACATATATGAAATATATAGAAAAATAAATTATTTTGGAGATAACTGATTTTTGCTAATCATTGAATCAATAGAAAAAGTAATGTAATATTTAAATTTATTTTAAATATTATTCTTGGCCAAAAAATTGGGAACACCTTTCACTCAAATGTAGATTTGTCCATACAACACACACAAGCAGATGCAATTGCTGATAAAAAGCTTTTTCCTAGTCAGAAGCTTCCGCTAATATTGCAATTTGTCTGTTCATAAGGAATAAAACAGATTTGAGGGACTTTGAATGTGGCATGATTTTTTATATCAGAAAATGTAGTTTCAGTGTGTCTTTAAGTCACTAACCATCGTGAATTTTCTTGCGCAACAGTATTTTGAGTCTTTAAAGAATGACAACTAAGCCAAAACACTTCAAGCAGGAGAGAGAAAAATACGCTGTAATCCCTTGTGAACAAAAGAGATGATCGACAAACATTATACAGCACTAGAGGTATAATGAGACATTGCTGTGCAATACTGCTCAAACTCATCACAGATCATATTTCAATGCTCTACAAAACAGATCTCAAAATGAAAAAAAAAATTTATGAACTATCAATTAACAATAATTCTTTTGATTTTGCTGCAGATAGTAATAAATGTGCTTTTGTAAGCTACAAGTTGTCGAAATTGGACACTTGATGAATGGAATATTGTCTGGTATGACCTGTGTGTGATGTAAGCAATATGAACTGATTAAGTGGATGACAGCAGAATCATGATCTGGGGAGCATTTTTCTAGTATTCTTGTCTATTGTATTAGAAAAATGTATCAATGCAGCTCCTGCCTCTGCATCATTGTTGACCATGTGCAGTCATTTATTAACGTTTCCTGATGATCATGGTTATCCAATCTGATACTCAAGCTAGGATGGTTGTGAAACATTAGTTTAAATTTCAGTTACTTCAATGGATCTCTCTGTCATCTGATCTTATTAAATTTATCAGTTGTGAGATTAGATGGAAAGGCCCTGTGGAAAGCTCCAAAACACTACCTTCTAATATGAAGGAATTAAGTACCGCCCTTTTATTAATATTGGGTAATATTTCCCCCTCCTCCAGTAGTTTAAACAACTTATAGAATCTATACCTTGAAAAATATCTACTGCCATTAAAGCCAGAGGTTCCACATAATGTTAATGATAAGTAATAGGTTCTTAATGTTTTGGCCTCTAAAGGTATACTTATGTTATTAGATATGGTAAAATTTAAAGAAAAAATATTGTTTCTTATAAATTCCTTGCATTTTTTAATACCTTCATTTAAAGTCATCTGATTCTCGGGGTTCTTAAAAATACCAAATATGCTTATGATTTATGCATTATAGAAGAAAAAGGCAACTTAAAATGAGATCTGAAGAACAATATTAATTCTTTTTAATCAAAAGATAAGGACTGGGTGTAAAAATTGAAAGGATAAGAAAGTTATTTTGTAAGAAAGGCATGATTGCATGTGTATATATAACTATTCATTAAAAATGTTAATTTGTAATTAATAGCTGTAAAAAATACATTTAAACAATGGTAAATAAAATGGAACTTATTTTAAATTTACTTAAATGCAAACAAATTTTTATAAGATACTTAAAATTGATTCATTGGTGCTTTCCCTTTTTTATTAAATGTTTTATACAATTCAAAATTTGATGTTTTTCTTATGGTTCTTTATTTTTCAGGCTACAGATAACATCATTGTTATCAGTAACTCACAGAGCAACTGGTATAATTTTGTCTGGAGGTATGTGTTTTGTTATTCTGAATATGTTTGGCTATGCATAATTATACTTTGCTTCTGATCAATTTCATAGATATATTAAATATTGTTTTTGAACAGATATTTATAAAATTTCAAAGGTAATTTTCTGTGTGATATTGTATAACATTAACCTATTATAAACTTAATTATTTGAAAGAACTGAACAAATTCATTAACATAAATAAACTTGAAGTAGGCATATGCTTTGATTTTTCTTGTATAATTTTGGGGAATATTTAAAATTATGTACAATAAAAACACAGTAAAATCTGTATACAATATTATTGATAAACAATATGTTCAGTTAAAAATTTTGAAGGGGGATTGTTTATCTATTTTCATTTTCATTGGAAAAGTGTCTCGGATTTATTTCATTTAGCATTCTAATAAATTTTTCACAAAAGATGACTTAACTGTACAGTGGTGTAGCATAGAATATTAGGTCCCCCCTGCAAACTCAAGTTTAGGGCCCAAGCCCAGATACGTACTTAGCGTCAGTGAAGTTTTGGGCCCCCCTTCCCTGCAATGCAGGGGTGTACGTTATGCCACTGTAATTATTGACAAATACATGAAATACTTATTCATTCTGAATTTTTAATCTAAATTAAGGTTACTTCCATATTCAATTATTATTTTTCAAAATTGCACAATGTTTTTAGTAAAATGCATAAGTAATTCATCCCACACATAAAAGACTTCAATTTTTAATAATCAGTATTAAGTCTAACTTAATATGGAACATTAAAAATAACAACATAATTTTTAATAAAAGTAGAATTAAAGGCAGGAGGTGTGGATATTATTTTTTAAATTTTAAATTGACTGAACCAATCAAGTTAAGGAAATTAAATTATTGATAAAAATTGATATTATGACTGACACAGTGATCAAAATACTTACTCAATTGACAGAGGTTGGTTTTCCTTTGAATATGTGATTTATTTATATATATAATGTCATTTTATGTAAATACAGTGTCAGTCATTTTCGAAGATTCTGTTGTATTTTTCAGTTACTTTTCTCCTTTCAAAAATAACACTTTCTCATTTTCTTTAAAATTGGATATTAAATTTGGTCTAAAAGGTGAACCAAAAATTTTAGCAATTAATTATTAAAACACATACTTAAAAAAATAAATGAATATAATTATTTTTTAATAGTTTTTTTGAAATTTTTTAAAATTATGCTTAAAACAACAGTGAATATTAATGTAAAATACTTAATTCTGCTTCATCTAAGAAAAGAAAAATCTTGTTTAAGTTTCATTAATAGTTTTTAAAATTTAAACTATATCCATTCTATTGTATGTTGGTCACAATAACCTAGAGGTTATGATCAAGCTCATGGCTGGCTTTTGTCAAGTTGCAGGGTCAAGCTTTGATGTCACTAAAGACTCACTATGTAGATGGGCTGATGCATGTTAAATTGGCCATGGCACAAATTCCTCACTTTGGTGTGGCGTGGAAGTTAGGAGAGCGGAATGTCGGCTCAGGAGTTCTCATCACTTGACCTCTGTTTAAAATTATAAGGTCCACGCCAATAGCTCTTGCAATTTTTTAGAGTGCAACATTAATAAGTAATCACTCCCATTCTATAGTATGAGATAAAAAAATTATCTTAACTGTTGTGTAATGGTTTTTTATATTTCTAAACAGCTTGGCATTCTTAGAAATGTTGAGAAGTTTAGTTATATAGAGATTTAATTTAAGTGACTACATTATATTCATCTTTTCCATGTACTGTCATTATATTGATATAAAAAAAATTAACAATTACTTAAAAAAAGAGTAAATGAAATTGAAAATCTTAAGAAAGTTTTTCTCTTTTTGTAAATAGTAGTATTTTGCACAATTTTTTTAATCAAAATATTGATGTCTTCTAAGAGCTTTTCTTTTTTAACTGAATTATATATATATTATATATTTGAGTTTTCAAAATAATTTAGTATTGTATGTGTTATATCTGTGTGTATTTTTTAGGTTTATATGCATTTTCAATTGGAATGCTTGCTCTTCCTGGCCACTTTCCATATTATTTTGAATACTTTCAAACACTGCACATAGCAGCTCCAATCATATTTTCTTTAAAATTTGCTTTGGCATGGACAACCTTGTACCATTCAGCCAATGGAATTAGACATTTGGTAAATCTCTTTTTAAGTTTTAATTAGTTATTTTATATTAATTTATTTTGTACCAAATTAATTTATTTGATCTGAAAATTTTAATAATGATAAAATTACATTAATAAAATTTGAAATTAATTTAACTTTTTAAAACACTTTCATTGTTCTTTTTTAAAACATAAATGCCTTCTAGAACGTTTTTTTCTAAAAACACTTAAAGCAAATTTTATTTTATTATATTCCTGCTAAATTTTATATAAATAAAATTTAGCAGGATGTTTTCATATTTCTTGATGAATTTATTATTAAAATAGAAAAAAATAATAAATAAATAACAATATTGCCATGTTTTATTTATTTGTATTTTGAGTATTTAGATTATAATGGATATGAAAAATTATTTTGATTAGTTAAGGTGGAAGAATTTTTTATTTAAAGAAGGTTATTTTTAATATATTGTTTAATATACTAAAATACAAAATTATTCATACATGATGTGCAAAGTCTATACTAGCACATAATTTATGAATAATTGTGTGTATATATATATATATAATAATAATAATAATAATACTAAATCTTTATATATAAAAATCTTCTGTGCTTGTGTAATTGACTAAACTCCTCCTAAACGCTGGACCGATTTTGATGAAAATTTTTGTGTGGGTTCAAGTGATACCCGAATGGCTTAGATCTCACAATTTGGTCCGATATTGCACTAGTTAAAAATGCCTGTACTATGTAATGGCCCGCTGATTGTTCATAAATAATCGGGGCAATATTCTTGAGGGCCACTATTTTATAAGGAAACTCAAGGTGAAGTTGTACTTCTACCACAGATCCCAATGATTCTTTCAGACTCACTTACCCATTCAAATGTTTGCAATTTCCAATTCGCTTGCATTTGCTATGACCATTAATAAGTCAAGGTCAAACAATGACAATTTGTCGCTTGGATTTTGAAAACCCTTGCTTTTCGCACGGCCAATTATATGTTGCATTTCCGAGGTTTGGCAAACCATCGCATTTGTTTGTTTTTACCCCCTTTAACATTGTACATTCAATGGCATTACTAAAAATTTATTTTTTGTGCATTAAAAAAAATATACCTGTTATGAAAATAGCTCGAGTGTTATCTTTTTTACCCTTGTATCAAAACAAGTTCGTTTCTATTCAGAATAGCTTCTATATTCAACTTAGTTCATAGTAAATAAATACTCACACCCAGTTGATAGGTCGAATTGTGGTAACTGTACATGTGATGATGTCAGGTATTGTAATAACTTTCTTTATAAAAAATTTCATCAAAACTGTCCAGATTGTTACAACTTATTCAAAAAAGTTTTTAATTTTCGGATTTAAGACGTGTGTACAGGACAACGCCTGTGGGAACTCTAGTATATATATATCAGGGATGGCGAACCAGTGGCACATGACACAATATTTTGTATTTTATTTTAAAACAACTAAGTTCACAATGAAATATTATGAACAAACGCGAGTGATAGGTCACAGGGTGTTTGGGAGCACACTCGTTTGTTATTGTCTTGCCTTCGTTGCGTCGTGGACTACATTTGCGTATGATGCAAAATTTGTCTATGCGTAGCATAGTCAACTTCGTTGACACAGCTGTATTTTAGTTTATTTGTGTTATATTTATGATCTTTAACTGTTATTTAACATGGCTGGTTCAGCAAAAGAACAAAAAGTGCAAGATGGTAAGTGCAGCAGAGAATTTCAAACTTGGTGAATCTAGAAATATGGCATTATTGGTAAAGGGGACAAAGCAATGTCTGTTTCATGTTCTGAAACATTGGTATGTAGAACATCGTCTGTAAAACGGCATTTTGAAACAAATCACAAATCCTTTTGTCAAAAAAGTGAATCACAGCAAAAATAATTAATTGCTTAGAAACCATTTGGGAGATGACAGAATTCTATTCAGCACGCATTTTACTAAAAGTAACATCATACAATCTTAATATAAGTTATTTGTCATCCAATCTGCAACAACAGAAGTCACATTAATGTTGCTTTAATTTGAATTACATGTATAACTGAAACATTTACAACTATATAGTACAAAATGTATTTTTTGTAGTAAATAAAGAGTTTTGAGTTGTTAGTATTTAGTTTTTTTTTATTTTCCCAATAATCACAAGTCAAAATTATTTGAAGGAACGTCTGTGCCTCTTCTTTAGAAAAAATGGCACATTGACCTAAAAAGGTTCGCTATCCCTGATATATATATATATATATATTGGACCTCTATTTAACGAAGTTGCTAAATCCCAGGGGGAAAAAAGCCCATTATGTAAAAAAGTCGTTAAATAGAATTCAAGACATTTTAAATTCATAAACATATTATTATTTTAAAAATTATTATTCCCTCCTTTTTTTGTTGATTAATATCTGTTTACTTTACATGTTTTATCCATGAAAAAGAAGAGAAAAAAATTCTGTTGGGGGAACCATTGTTTTAGAATACATTGTATTTTCAGTTGTAAAAAATAGTTTTATGTTGAAATGGATGAGTTTTAATGACATTTCTATTTTTAAGCCTACAAGTAATTTTAAACTTAAACTTTTTTATAACCATTAATTTTTAACTTATATCACATGTATCATTAAATTTAATTACTGGTAAATTCTGATAATTTTGTTTGAGTTTTTGGTTTTACAAAATGTTTTCACCCGTAATATGCCTCACATCTTTACAATGCACCAAACACCCCTTCAGGCATATTTTCTCTACAGTATAATCCATGTTGAATTGTTTCAAATGATTTTGTCATATCATCTTGGGAAGGTCTTGAAGGGGAGGGAATAGGGAGGGGAAAAAATCAGATCACAAGAGAAAAGTTTGTTAAATAGAAAATGCACTTAGCTATTTGGAGGTTATTTTATGAAGAAAATCGCAAAATGTTCTTGGTTCCAGGAAAAAGTTTGCAAAATAGTGAAATTCATAAAATAAAGTTTTGTGAAATGGAGGTCTGACTGTATTATATTCTTTTTATTGTAAAATTAATACCATAAAAAGGAAATGAAGTGAAAAAGGAGTATTATGGAATGCAAGTGATATACATATCCAAAAATCACTTTTCTTATATAACGACTAAATTTATGTATAATCAATCGCAGTTGTCCTTATCAATTGATGGAGTGTAAACTCTTATACAGGACAAGAAATACAAACTTGAATCTTAACAGATAATGATCGAATAACTGGAATGAGCGAGCAATGTTATATATTCTAACTCATTTTCCAAAATTCTACACCATGTCAACAAGCGGATTTTGTTGCCTCAACAGATGTAATATCAATTAGCCCCTCTGCATAGCAAGTTTTAAGTGCTCCAAGAACCCGCAATTTGACTGAAATAGCTCTTGCTACAAGTTTGTGACCAAAACCATTTAGCTGCCCTTGTCATTTTTTAAAAATTTTTTTATTGCAAATGAAGAGAAAATAAACCTTACACTTGGGAAGTAAATTTTTTAAATTTATACCACAGAGTTGCCAATTTTTACTATTCCCTTTTTAATTGTTTTGTTCTGAATACATCTTTAGGGCAAAATGAATTTTTTTTTCTATGTTTCTACCTTTATGATCCAAATTAGAGTCCATTTTTTTCCTCCATAATATTCTCCAATTGTACAAATGGGGCCTCTATTTTATTGTACAATTCAAAACGAATACAAGTATAAATTTTTAAGTTTAAAGATATCTAGTCCAGTTGCATTATTATGACTACCTATTAATATGCAGACTGTAGTTAAAATGGCTTAGGAATGAATAGCTAAGATTACAAAAAGGTTTCCAAAGGTATCTAAAACTATACTGAGTGCAGTACATCCAATAACAATTGAGGAATGCATGATAAATTGTCCATATTTATAACAGCAATTAAAATAAATCCAAATGGGCCTTTTTAGATTATGGAATTTAGATTTGGTGAATTCAGGGGCCATCAGAGAACTTGAAAATCTTTGTTGTGCTCCTTCCACCTATTCCAGATGTAGGCACATGGTATTGTCCTTTCCCATCCCTTGGGAAGCAATTAACATGCATCTGTGTACATGATCAGCAACAGTCAATACATAACCCAATCTACTGAAAGAGTTGGTTTCTCTTATATTTCTATAGGTTTAAGAGAACTTAAGTAATGCTGTAAAAACTTTCTCCACACTATAGCACTACCACCCCATATTCTGTTCTTTCAGCAGTGGTTGCAGGATGTTCATTGTTGGACATTTCTCATCTGACATGTGAACATCCATCCATTTGATGGAGTGGAAAATGTGACTTGTCATAAAAGGTAACCGTTTGACAATCAGTACAAGTCCAGTTCTGATATTGTCATGTTAATTGAAGGTTTTTTATAGATGCTCTTTGTTAGTATAAATGCAGTGGTAATGTACCTGAGAACCCATACAAAATAGGGTTTGCTGTATTGTTTTCTTAGACACATGTCTGGAGGTCCCTTGGTTTGTTTGACATTTGTTGTTCAACTGTTGAATGTCAATTAGTACATCGTTGCAGCTGGTATTCACCTCTCACATCAATTGGTGCACTGTAGTTTATTTAAATTTATTTTCAATGAGTCTGTTATTCCATTCACAATAAACTTGTACCACATTAGCAACCAAATAATTCACATACTGTGCAATTTCTGAAAATTTCTTACCAACTTCTCTTGGTAAGAAAGCCAATGGTCATCTCCTCTTAGCATTTGCAAGTCAGTTAAGTTATGCATTTTACTCATCACAGCAACGAAGGATATGTTCGAATATATTCTGTATCCAACTTTTATAATTATTATTTCTGGCTTGTGTCACCTGCTACAGTTAATTGTATGCTGCTAACATCTGAAATAGAAATTGTCACAATAATTGCAACTCTACCCTATATATTAAATTAAATTGAAGGAAATTTTTTTATATATCTATTTATTAGTTTTTGATATGTTAAACAATGAGATTTTTTTTTGTATGTATTTTTGATTAAAATTTCACTAAAGCTATTAATGTAATTCAATTTATATGAAATTTCTTAACTGTTTTGCAACTTCGTGCCCCTGTGAATCATATATGATCTCTCACCTCATTTACAATACATTGTTTTTGTTGAAATAATTTACATTTACACTTTGCTTAAGTTATCATTTACTCATCTTTTTATCTTAACCCAACCTGTTATTTTTCACACACACATTTACAAATACATCATTACTTATGAGTGTGTATTAAATTAGAATTTTATTTATATAGATTTTTCCCCTTAAGAACTACTGATTTATGGTATATATTTCTGTTTTGAAGGCATGATAGGCATTCACACAAAACACAAATTCTTGTAATTTTCATTTCTTGATTGTATCTTGTAGTTGACTTACAGATTTTTAGAAAAATTTCTGAATAGTTTTAAAATTAATAATTTTATTAAATACACATTTCTTTGTCAAATTGAAAAGCTTTATGCAGATTTAATTTTTAAGTACCAATAACTTTTTTTTTTATCAATCATCTAACAAACATTATATTTTGATAAATAAAAATCACTACTTATTTTCATATCAACTTTAATTATTAAGCAAATAAATACAAATTAAAAGCATAATTTTTTTTCCTACTTTTACACATTACAAAAATATTTATGAATTCAATTAAAACATCTGTTCTTCATTTTACTGATTATTTTTGCAAAATTTTCAAAATGATGGTATTTTCCTATGTTGGTTATTTTGCTTTTCATGTTAATTTCTGAGTCTTAAATTTACTAATAAAAATTGAGCAAATTTATATCAAATTGAACAATTTTTCTCTTGTGTCACAGGAGATATATAATTTCCATTAAAGTTAAGAATAGAATTTTCCATTTAAAATGGAACAGTTTACAGTTTTTATCTGCTATTTTGCTTGTAAGTGTAACTTCACATATACCTCAAAGAAAAATTAGCTGTGGTGGGTTAGTGGTCATGTTCGTGAACTCGTAGCCAGCAATTTTGTCATAGATTCAAGTCCTGGTGCCACTAAAGATCTGACAAGTACATGTTAAATGTGTTGAGGAACAAAGTCCTCGTGTGTGTGTTAGTGTGGTGTAGAAATATGAAAAATGGGTGCCACAGTTCAGGTGTCAGCCTTGTCACTTGACAGTGGTTCAAAATTCTGAAGTCCATCGCCAATTTCTCTAGAAAATTTGTCTTTTGTTTTTATTTAAAGATAACAAAAAGATGGTTTATGATTTTAAGATTACTTTTTTTTTCTATTTCAAACATTCAAGTCCAAAATTTATATTGTTATTACTTAAATTATTTACTTCATTATCATTATCATTTTTTTTTTTTTACATTTTAGTAAATGAAATATCTTATTTGTATAATTCAACTGTCTTATTTTCATTGATAATTAAATTAATGTGTTGGACAAGTATGAGTAATTTTTCTTCATAAATGAAATAATTTGTTATTTATGAAATATTTATTATTGATTTAATTATTAAATTCATTTGATGAACTTTACTAAGCAATTCAAATAATTATGAAATGTTTTTTTTTTTTTTTTTTCAGTTTTGGGACATGGGATATGGATATGATTTGAAAAATCTCTACTTGTCTGGTTACTTGGTTCTTGGAATCTCATTAGTATCTTCTTTAATAGCAGCTTCTTTGTAAAGTAGAAAACCCTGGATCCTCATATTGAACTATTAGTTTGTTTTAACTATTCAAAATTATTGTATTGTAATAAATAAAACAATTTGCACAGCAGATTGGATTTGGTTACTTGAATTTTAAATGCATAAAAGTCTTTTATATACCTCCGAAGCTTTGAAATTTATTTTGTAATCGTAAATGTTTACATTTTTGTTTTAAATTTGAGATATTTATGCAATTTTAATTCAGTTTTAAAGCTTTATTTCAAATTGTTATGAAAACAACATAACAAATAAAACATTCAATATAATTTTTCCATCACATATAAGGTAATATAGCCAAAACAAAATTTGTAGTTAGAAAATGGGTATACTTCAGAATGTGTTGATATTTAAGTCAGTGATAGAATGGAGGATGTTTTTAATGTTTTTTTTTAAACGAACCAGAAGATTTTGGAAGGACAAATTATGTATTTGTAATATTTTTCACTTTTTCTTTTTAAAAAAAATGTTTGATGCTGAAATGGAGAGAAGTTATATAAAATCTTTTACTGAACAAAAAAAAGAAATAAGTTGTCATATCCATTAGGAGAAAAGTATGATTGGATAAAAAGCCATTAAAATAAATATATGCTCCATGTGAATAGAACCTTATCTTTGAAATTATAAGAATCTTTTATGTGTCTAATGTACATATTTTTTCTTTTTATATATAGAATTACAAATGGGCCTTTAAGTATCTTTTCTTGTCACGACTTTTCTTGCAAATATGAATGAATCTGTTAAAATTTTGGAAGGGGGTGAATGAGTGAATATATTAACTCGCCCTATTCATCTACTCGAGGGCTTTTGGTGGCCAGAACCTGAAATTTTTTGAACCATAGTCAAAGGGGCCGAGGAAGACACCTGAACTTTTTCCACGGAGGAGACATTTGAGCCTCAATACATTTTTAATGTTCATCGGCCTGGACTGCATGGTGGTACTAGGCTCAAATTCATGACACGCCGACTTTGGGGGGGAGCAATCAAAAGACCATTTGAAGGGATTTTTCCATTAACTTAAAATTATAAATGTAATTTAAAACTCTGAAACATTTGGATTTTTAATATGTCTTAAAATTAAGAATTTCCTCAAATCTCGCAGCTTGTATTCTATAACACAGCAATTGAGGAGTGGGATTCAAGAATTGCTCATTATTTTCGTATTTAATAAAAATAAAGTTTCATAATAAATTGTTTCAAATCTAGAGTCATTACTTGGCTTGAGAATTTATCAGAAATGTTCTATTAAGTGTGTGGGGGGATATAAAGGAGATTAAAGACAGGTTTCATATGCATCTCATTCATTTGCAAACACACAAATAAGTCATTTTTTAATAACTGATTTTGTATCAAAAGGTTTTTATTTTTGAATAATATATTTAAAATATATTAAAATTTTTTATGTATGCATTCTTGTTAAAGAGATTAATTTCTCATTCATTAGAAAACATTGATGAAATTGGTCACTTTATATTCTGGTTATAAATGGCTCCCCTAGACATTTATTGTTAATTTCATGTTATATATTAAAAGGAAATAAAAGCTTTATCACAATCTTTAAAATAAACTGACTTTATTCATTATCTGTTTAATCCTTCGTTAATCTGTTTTGGCATATGCTTTTAAAATAATGGAGATCAAGAGCTACTTTTTTTGTTGTTTTTTTTTGTTTATATTTATATCTTGTAAAATATCTAGATAATATGTTTGCCTTTATTTCTCTTATTTTAATATAGATAAATAACATTGAAGTAAACTTTAACAGTATTATATAATATTTTTCTAACTTTTATCTCTTCCAAAAAAGTTGCATAAAAATATTTTTTACTCAATATTTTTAATGAATAGAGCAATTAGTAAAAAGGTTACTAATTTATTCTGATGATGTTACCATTAAATACTGTGGCATTCAATGGGAATCTTATAGTAACATTTTCTTATTAACACAATAGTATAATATGCGTGAAATATGAACATTTGATGGAGGTGGGAGTAGTAATGTAAATGTCAAAAAAGAATTTAATTTTCTCCAATGCCTTAACCTTAAAATAAAATTCTGGTAGTTATAAAAATTTACACAACTTATTAGACAACTTATTGCTTAAACGATTTGGACCACATCTTGTTAAACTGCAATAGATATATTCATCCTTGAAATCAGCTAAAGCATTTTCTCAAAATTGATCTTAATTACAACTTTACTTTTAAAGAACTATTAGAGAAAGCTATGTCAAATATAGATTATCATTCAGATTTTTTATACAGAAAATGAAATATTTTGATATCTATTAATTTATAAATCCTTCAGTTTTTTTAGGGGTATAATAGCCTTTGTGTTGCTGTATATCCCACAAAATTTGAACTGAACTGAACTTAGTAAATATAAAAAATTTATTATATGAGTTATAAGAATTAGTGAGAGAGAGAGCTTATAAGAATTAGTGCCACAAGATTTTTTTATAAATATGAATAAACTCAGTCATAAGAGGAATTTAATATTAAAAGTGAAGTGGTTTAGAATTTCAGAAAAATCGATCTAAATTGTGAACTGTTCTACAGTGACATTTTTCTTTTAACGCAGTAATTGTAAATTTAGCATTTTTAATGCATTATGAACCTCCCAGATATATGCAGAATAAAAGTTACTTAATTTTTTTTTTTTTTTGTGAATGGTTATTCACAAAACCATTACAATAATACCTCGAATTTACGCGATAAGTGGGACTAAGTGATAACCGCGTAAGTCGAGGTATAATTTCTTTTAGAAATACGTATAAATTATTTTCAGTTGAGGCCCGGGGGCGGAAAAAAACTTGGGAAAAAAATTTTTTGAAAAATCTTGGGTAACAAAAATAAAAAAATAGAAAAACCAAAAAGTTATTTTGATTTTTAAAATTTTATAAAACCAACAATAGTCTGCCGGCTCAAAGATTTTTTTTTTTCCCCCAAAACCCCCTTCGTATTTAATTTTTTTTTCCCCTTTTTTTTGTTGAAAAAATCCCTTTTGGGGGTTTTATTTTTCTAAAATTTGAAACCCCTTTTTTTCAAATTAAACGGGGGGTTTTTGTCAAATTCCCGGTATCATTCGATCTTCTGACGGGAACGGCCCAAAAAATCAAGTTCTTCAATGTTCTTCTCATCTTTTTCTATGAGCTCATCCATTTCACTGAGGAAAAAACCCAAACGGTTTTTGAACGTCACCTACCCAATTCTAAATTTATTTCTTGGCAAGTTTGACAACTTCTTCGATCAAATTAAAATTTCAACAGGCTCGGGCCTTTGTTTCCCGCCTGAGTTTCGGGTGAAAAAGGAAAAAAAAGAAATCGACAGTTTTTAAAAACCGAACCCCAAAATTCGCGTAAGTCAAAGGTTTCCCATGAAAAATGCCTAAAATTTTAAATTGATTGGTTTTGATTACGTTGGGAACCGTGTTTTTTAAAAAAGCGCATAAAGGGAAAATTTAAAGATATTTAGTGTCATTGGGGAATAAACATGTATAAAAAAAGGAAAATTTTTTGGACAAAAAAAAAAAAAAAATATTTCGGAAAAAATAATTTAAAACAACCTTTTCCCAAAATGTTCTCCTTTGGTAAAAAATGTTTCTTTTTAAAATAATATTTTGCCTGTATATGGCTAAAGACCCTCTTAAACTTGTTTTTTAAAAAATTTTTAAATTTTTTTCGGGTTAAAACCCCATTGAAATAAGTATCGGGGGTTTTTTCTTTTTTTAAATTTTTTAAAAATGGAAAAACCCCAAATTTCAAGTTAAAATTTCAAAAATTCTAGTTGAGCCTCTGTACGAGAAGGTCTAAATATAAAAGGGCAAAATATTTTTTTATAGAAATTTTTTCAAAAAAAGGGAGAATTTTTTTGAAAAATTCTTATTTTTTTTTGTCAAAAAAATTTTCCCTTAAAAAATTTTTTTATTGTAATACTTTTTTAAAACAATTTTATATTTTTTCTAATCTTAGTGACAAAAACTAAAAATCCAATATTTTTTTTAAAAATTTCTTTCCCAAACTAAAAATACCTTAAGTTTTAAAATGCAGTGGGGAAAAAAACTTTTAATAAGTTTTTTAAAAAGAAAATCCCCAGTTTGGGGAAAAACCCCGGGGAAGTACATTTTTTTCCCTTTACCCATCCCCAAAGGGAAGGACTTCTCCCCCAAACCCAAAAAGCAGCATTTGGAAATTTACTTAAAAAGGCCCTTTGAAGTTTCAATTTTAATGTGGTCCCAGTTATTTTTTAATATTTAAAGGGATTCCCCCGTGGCACCCCCTTTTGAGAAACACATTTATGGTGTCATGGGAGCGTTGACGGGGTATCCCGTAATTCACAAAGAAAAAATGTCGCTGTAAAAAATTATTGGATCAGAAAGATGGTTTTTTTTTTATAAAATTTAAATTTTCATTATAATACTTATTTTTTTGGGTTTAAAAACATAAACAAAACCTTTCCAGTATGGTGGCTATGACCCTCGGCTTGTAACCGAGTGGGGTTTGGGGTTTGGGGAACCTTTAAAACATGGGTTTTATCTTCTTCGGGAAAAAAGTCGGCTTTCGCCTGTAAGGATTCCCTCTCGAAAAGGGAAAACAGCGCACCCCCCTTTTTAATGCTGGGAAACATCTGTAAAAATGTGTAACCCCCCTTTTTGGGATTTGTATGCTTTTTTGTTCTTCTTTTGTATTTTAAAATTTTCCCCAAAAGGGTAAAAAACCCCGTCAACAACCCTCAAAATAACTCCCAAAAATTACACACAAAGGGGTTAGAATTTAAATTTCCTTTTGAATTTTAATGACCGTCAAAAATTTCCCCCAAATGAGACCCTTTAAAAACATACTAATTCCCCTTCCTTCTTTTCTGACAAAAAAATTTTCATTTTCCGTGACACTAAGGAAAATTTTAAAGGGGAGTAGGGGTTTGATCCCCAGTCACCTTTCCAGAAAAATCCCGCATTTAAAAAAAAACTGTTCTTTAGGCGGGGAAACATTGGGCCCCTTACTCTAATACCAGCATGTAATTTAACCAAACAATTGACATTTACATCACTCGATAGCTAGGTAACTTCAGGCCGCGGTTTTAATGGGGTTAAGGGGCGGCGTCACGCACTTTGTCCCCTTTGGGTGAAAGGAACCCCCAATTAATAAATCAAGTTTTGGGCTTTTTTTTCGCCCAAAGGGTAATATCTAAAAAAACTTTACCATAGCACATAAATTCGTTATGCAAAAAAATTTTACCTTTTTTTCCCGCCGGTTTTTGTGGATACACTTTCTTTAAAAAAACTTGTTGGGTTTTTAAACTCAGACAAAAGTAAGTTTGTAACGAATGGCGAAAAGATGGTAATAAAGCGCCCTCTCCTGGCCGTATGGACAAATAACGAATCAGTCTGCCACCTCGGTGGAGAAAGGACGTGCCAATGTCCGCCCGTGCAAACCCCTTAGTATTTGTATTGTATTAACTGTTTTTATGTTTTTTTTTTTTGTAACTGTGCTCAATCAGAATGTGCCACCAATTAAAATTAATTGAGTTAGCCGCCGGAGTTATTTTTGAGTACAGGTTATAAGTTTTTATATTCCGAATTTTTGAATATATGTTTCTCATTAATCTTTATCCTTGTATTCCATCTTTCCTTCCTATAAATATTAGACTCTAAAAATTATTATATTTTATTATTCTTTTTATTGTTTCTAATAGATTTTTTTTTAAAACCATAAGTGAAACAAAATTTCAAATTTAAAAAAATTTTAAAAAAAAAATTTAATAGTTTATTTTCAGATTAACTTTTTTTAAAAAAATAAGTACTTTTAAATGAAACAAATGTTTTTAGATCGTGTAACACAAGGGTGGGTCAAACACAAACAAGGTTTAACTATAGGTGGGCCGAAAAAAAAATCAATATTCATAGAAGCATGTTTATTTCGAATATTACATTATAACAAGCATAAAGAAAAGAAGAAAAATTTAATGTTTACGTCCTGACATTTAACATCATTTCTCTGCTGCTATCTTTCCTTTTGGGAGAAAAAATTTTTGATATTTTATTATATGTTATTGTGTGCTGATATACTGGCCGGGCTGCGAGTTCGACACCCATTTTGTAGCACGTTTATAGTCGAATTTCTTTAAGAAAAAATATTGAATCATAAATAAAATTGATCCTACCGAACAAAACGAAAATTTTTTATGCCCTGTGCATTTAAATATTGGATTGGCTAGATCTCCAGACCTTAATCTCGTAAAGCATATTTGGATTTCCCCAAAGGGGCTTTTGAAACTCCCTTTCCCCCTCTAACGTAAAGAGCATTGCTGGAGAAATGGAACCGCCTATTAAAAGGGCTCAAACTATATCATTTCCAACATGAATTTACGTTGTGAAAGCTATATTACAATTAAAGGGAACCTTTTTCCGTGCTTCCCCACTTTTTATTTCTTGTAAGGTCCGTGAAATGTACACACGTTATAAGCTGTTGTATGTTATTTTTGTATTCCTTTAATCCAATGTGTTTTTTTATTAAATTTATTTGCCCTTTATTCACCCAAATGGAAAATTTTTCGTGCCAGTTAAAGGGAAAATAAATTGTTTCACTGCAATTTTCCTTTTATATAATTGTAAGGAAACCCCCTAAATCAGTGGGCAAACCCAGGGGCCCAAAAGGGCAGTGCCATCTGTTTTCATGACCTTAGGCACTGAGGAGCATGAGCAGCTGTTTCGGTCGGGTTGATCAGTCAAACGCCCTAGTGTTTTTTTTCCGTGGGGTTTCATTTATCGACCCATGGGTGACGCCGCCGGGTTTGAACTGTGGTGGGGAAGGGGATAGCTACCACTCACCCAGGATTTAAAAGTATATGTAGTCTTTTTAAACCCCCAAAGCGGTCTGCAGGTTCTTGCCTTTCGGGAGATGTTTAAAAAAAGACCGCACGTTTTTTTTTGCCGTCAGGGGGGGTTCTAAAAAGCGGTTGCCCCGTATTTTTAAGAAGGGGCCCCGGCGCTTTTAATCTTCCAAGGCAAAAAAAAGCACTTGAATGAGGGTTTTTACGTGGGCCTTGGAGGATTAATATCCGAAATCAAATGCTAAGGTAATTTTCACATGGCTTTTACTCACAAATGCTAAGGTAATTTTCATGATGTTCTTGGAAATAATTTCACATCTGTGATTTTGAATTTTATGATTAACTGCTGTTAATTATAAACTTTTTGTGAAATACTTTTTTTTTTTAATAAGTATAAGTTTTCAAACAAAATAAGATGCGCGTCCTTAATAATGTTCACAATTTTTATTGCAATTGGACAAAATTAGCATTAATGTTCGTGACTGTAAAAGAATTACTGTATGTCGCTAATGGTTGATTAATTGATTTCTATCAACGTCGTACTTCGAAACCACAGGAAAGCTATTGGCGACGGACCTCATTTGAACCACCTTCCAACAATGAAGACGATCTAAGCTGGCACCCCCCATTCAATTAAACATGAACACGCCAAACGAGAGAGCTCCGAGCCTCAATAGATTTAACGTGCATCAAGCCTATCTACACTACTGGTCTTCAATAAGGAAAGAACTAGAATCTTCTACTCGACATAAATATCGTCGGTCACATGTTCGTGGGTCATGAGAATTTAATTACTGCAGCCACATCTTTATATATAAAATCTTCTGTGCGTGTGTATGTGATTAAACTCCTCCTAAACGGCTGGACCGATTTTGATGAAATTTTTTGTGTGGGTTCAAGTAAATTCGAGAATGGTTTAGAATCGCATTTCGATCCGATATCGCAATTAGTTAAAAAGATATTAATTAAAAACATTCAAAATATACAACTCAACATTCACCTGCATTGTTGTAACAACGTTATTATTATAAAAAAGACGTAAGTTGGCGTCGAAAATCGATTTTCAGCCAAACCGGGTCTTTATTTGTTACAAAAATGCGGACGAATCATGCTTTTTAGCATTTTTAATTAATATCTTTTTAAATAATCTTTATATATAAAAATCTTTTGTGCGTGTGTATGTGACTAAACTCCTAAGCGGCTTTACCGATTTTGATGACATTTTTTGTGTGGGTTCAAGTGGATTCGAGAATGGTTTAGATTCACAATTCGGTCCAATATTGCAATTAGCTAAAAAGATATTAATTAAAACCAGTTTTAATTACCAGTTTTGGGGCCAACTTTTGATTTGTTGCATTGTTGTAACACTGTTATTGTTACAACAATGACAAAGATGGCGTAAAAAAATCAGTTTTCAGCAAAATGAATTTCATGACGTTGCTCTACTGACTGTATTAATTAACTTTGTTTAAAAATAAATCTTTTAACATGTGATAAACTTGAAATATATTATTAAAATCTCAATTTCTACAATGTTTTAAATTTTTCGAATTTAAATTGCTAAAAAAAAGATAAAACTATTTTTCAAGCAGATTGGTACATTTTTTTAAACCTTTCCCAACGCTGCCAAGTTAATTTGAAAAAAATTATTGTAAAACTTCAAAAAAAATTTGGAATTTTGCCATTAAAAATTTTTTTTGCTTTCTTTATAAAAAAAATATTTTAAAGATGTATTTTTTCGGCCTTGGGGAGCCGAAAAAATACAACGAAAAAAATTAGAAAAATCGCCAAATGCCAGTAATAGTTAACTATGGGAAAGCTACCTCAGAACTCATGAGTTTGAGCGCTTATAGTGCACATGCAGAAAAAACACGGAGAGCACGTAAGCAGATAAAAGATTTTTCTGTCAGAAAAAGATGTTTTCTTTTTGAATGTTTTTTTCTTTTATAATGAGTGTATATAATGAATTTTCCCCAGTAATTTTTCAAATTCAATTTATTAGTTTGAATTTTAAGAAAGTATTCATTGTTTTATGTATAAAATAATTAATATACGATCTTAATTTTTAAAATACATCGCAACCGATAGTTTTCTTTAAGATTGATTGATTGAATATTAACGTCGCACTGTTCAGCTACACGAGGGCTTTTGGCGACGGACTACGAAGTAATTTTGAACCATGGTCAAGTGACGGGGCGACACCGAGCTGGCACCCCCCCTCTAACTACCGCACCACACCAACGGGGGGACGTTTCAGCCCCGGCAGATTTAACGTGCATCGCTGCCCTACACGGCGGGTCTTTAGTGGTACTGGGCTCGAACTCGTGACAAAGGGAAGCCCGATCCGATACCTATACCATACTTAGGGTTTCTTTAAGAGAAAAATTTATTTAAAAACCTTTAAAAAATAGGAAAATCGTCCTGTTTTATCAAATAGTACTATTTCCTTTTAAATCTTTTTTCTACAAAAGGGAAATTTTAAAAAAATTTTAGGCTTTACCTTTTTAGTTACGTATATATAATAGAAAAATCAAACATCCAGATAAAATCAGTCGTTTCATAGCTAACGGTACACATTTTTTGATTCATTATTTAACGAAAATTGATATAAAGTAATATATTTTTTTTAAGAATTAAAGTTATATTGCGTTTTATTATTTATTACTTATTTAATAATAAATTAGTACATTCGTCTATTTTCTTGAGAACAAAACTGGATTAGCTTTGTAAATTTTTAATCGAAAACAGAAATTTGAAAATATATATATATATCTTATCTCTCGGTGAAAAAAAAAAAAGGTTTTATACTTGAAAAAAACCCATACAGTTCTGGGCTGAACGGAGGGAAAAGAAACCTGTCTGACAAAGAGAAGTGGAAATTTCCGAAAAGGGGATTTAAATGACAAATATAGAAATCACTCACATCGCTCAGTAACACACACACACAGAAGTACTGGTGTCCAGAGAGAAAGGAAAATTTCCATCGGGATAAGATTTTACCCTCGGAAAAAGCCCTTGCAACGCCGAGCTAAGTGGCGAGAAAACAGACCCGCCCGACAGGACAAAGACGTGGAAGAAACTTCGAAAAGAGTGTTTTTATAATGACATTATATAAAAATCACACACACACTAGGAAGTGCTGACACTGAAGGGAAAGGAAATCTTCTAATGCTTAAAGCTGTACACTTGAAGAAGCCCGTGCAACGCCGGGTTATCCAGCTAGTATATGTATATATATATATTTTAATTCAATTAATATACTTTAAAAAATATTCTCAGTATAAAACTATTTTTTGTCGCAGAATTGAAGAGAGAAAACAATGATATATATATAAAAAGAATTTTTAAGTAAATTCCTAATTAGGTCAACAAAGAAAAAATTCTATTTTAGCCACTTTTTATTAAATAATTACAATTAATATAAATATGTATATACATATGACAGAATCACAATATTAAGTGGCAAAACCCCTTTTAAATTAACATTGATAAAAGTCGAATATAATAGGTAAGAATTTTTCTTAAAACCAGTGTAAAAGGAATTTTGACGTCCTAACATATGATATTTCAAGTTAGTTAAATCTCTTCATCCCAAATTTAACAAAAGCTATTTTATCCAATTGCGCTGTCTTATAAGGAATAATATTGACTGAAATATATCTATTAAACTATATTTAATTAATTAAATTTAAAAAAAATTAATCTCTCTCCAAGTGTGATTAATGTGTAATCCAAGTGTACTTAATCCAAGTATATATAATAAATGATCAAGTGTCATCCAATAGAAATTTTAAAAAATGTATTTGAACTTGAGTGGATGAATAAAAAATATTTTATTAACGACTGTGAAAATTTGAACAGGATATATAAATAAATAAAAATAAATATAGGGAGAGTGTGAACTAATAATAGGAATTGTGAATAACAAGTTTTAGTTTTTGTAATAATTCAATCAAAGAGTATACAGTTTTAAAACGATTCCTGAAATTAACAGAATGCAACGTACAAAATATTTTAGAATATCATTAATGCAATTTTTTTGCATTACCATTTTATTATTCTTTGTGCTTTTTGTCTCAGTGGTTAAGTTAAAATGTAATTGTTTCACATTGGTTTGAATTTGTATACCAGAGTGTTACTAAAAAACACACCAAATAAAACAAGAAAGAGGCATTTAAAAAGTTTTATTTAAAAGTTGATTTGTTGTTCAACAAACCAAAAAGAACATTTTTTTCGGCATCAGAGACAATACGTTTCTGAAGTTCAACATAATTTTTTAATTCCACTTTTTTGTTGTTGTTGTTGACAATTCAGCCGTCAAAGAGCGAAAAATTAACATTTGATCCCTTTAGAACAATATCACAAGAAGTACCCTATTAAGAACGTCGTAAGAGTTGGTGTTTTAGTGATAACAATACTGAAGAAACTTGATAAGTGATCTAAAATGGATAAATGCTATAACAATCAAAAAATGTTTTTTCCGCTACCTATTGCAAATTATGAAATATTGCTAAACACTGGATAGTAAAGAATTCTCTATAACTTTTTTTTGGTGAGAACTTCTAAGAGAAATGTAAACCTAATAGCAAAACACAAAAATGAATAACATTCTTTTAAATTCAATCACAGTAAACTATTCAATGACGTCACTCAGTTCCATGAATTGCGTAATTTAAATAGCGTAACTATTACATAGTTAAATGATTTTTCACACTGATAAAGTTTTAAACTAGATTATAAATATGACAAATGAAGATACATACATTTTTTTTTTTACTAAATGTTATCAAATTTGTGACCTTTGATAAAAAGTAGAACTTAATTCGTCGCCAAATTTTGCCGCCAAGCCCCTTTCCTACTGCAGCAAGCTTGACGACATCTTCGTCTAGGCGATGTCTCGAGTTCTACATTTTTACCAAGAATTTCTTTGGATTTTGGTGATTTTTATTAAGTCACTAAAATGAAACAATATGTATACATATTTTTTTTACACAAACCATGAAGATTTCACTATGAGTATTGCTTTTAGAACAGTTCTTGCAGGAGAGCTTTTTTTATTTACGAACTCGTTTTGCAGCTTCGTGCATACATTGTAGCCTATAGGAGAGTGATTGTCTTTTTTTTACTTTAATTATATTATTATTATTTTTTTACTGAATTCGCTCCACTTCAAAATAGTCTCTAGCATACCCATACGGGAATGTGCAATCATATCACAGACTCTTAGCTGCAAAGTATGCATGCCTTGAAAGCAGTTTTTTTTTTTGTATCATTCTCGAAGAAACGTAGTCGCGTGGAAATATCTGTGGAAACCCAAGCTCTGTAAAAAATCTGTGCGGTATCGCAGCTCATTAGAATATAATTTTTATTTATTTATTTATTTTCTTCACCTCATGCAAACTGAAAGAAATTGTCCAATGACACTCATCCTCGCACGCATTCATCCCCACACAATGGTATATCAAATGGTATGAAAATCCATACTCAAAATACACAGGCATATTGCATTTGGATGTGTCCGTTTATACATTTAAGCACATCAAAAACTATGGGTGAGGAAGAACCCCAACAGTTTATATACATAAAAACTACAAGGCCGATAACGTTCAGCTTCTCAACAATATAAAGATTTATTTATTTATTTAAATTATTCGATCTGAGGGGAGAGGAGGCTTAGACAACGCTCTCCTGGTCATCGCTCATGACGTCATGGTTGTCATCCCGTACTACTTCGGCAGCCGCGGCCTTGTCCTTGGAAAGCCTCGCGGCCACGGGGACCATGAAGCTGATGATGGCAGACACGACAAGAAGCACCCCAGCGATGAAGAAGGGAAGGTCGTAGCTGCCAGTCATGTCGTAGATCGACCCTGGAAGATATCAAAATCATATTTAAGTTTGATCATAAGTATTAGGCAATAACAAAGATAATATAGCACCTCATTATACGTTAAGTCGAAACATTTTTCGAATAAGTTCCAATATATCTGTTTCCTGAGGCAAAGGCTCTCGAACTTTTTTTCGCGATGCACATGATGGACAGTAACTAATATGCTCCTAAAATTTTCTAACACAATGAATTGGATTATAATACTATATAAATTTACATCTTTTTTTAAAAAATGTTTTAACACCTTCCTCCTTACTAGGGTACTCTGTAAATCATTATATTTATAGTTTAAAAAGTGGTTAACAATGTGATTCACATGCCTATTCGATTCATTAAAAATTTTCATCCTTTCTTAATAAAGCTTTTCCCAATTTTCCTGAGATGTGAATAAAGAAAAATAATGGAAGATTTTTTCCAATTTTTTTTTTATTTTGTGCTATACGTTAGTCTTTTTCAAAGATTTTCGCGTACATTTTAGAGTATGTGTCAGAGGCCGTTTTAACTCCGTGGCGCCCTAGGCACTTCAAATTGTTACCCCCCTTCCCCTCTATTTACAGAGCATCCCCTCTTAAAGTTCTTACATTGCTAGTTTTGGTCCAAGAGATTTTCTCTTAACTCTCTTCTTTTTATTTTTGCTCTTTGGACAGTCTTTGCTCTCCATGTCTCGGACTGGCAACCAATAGAATAAGGAAAGGATAGTGGCATAGTTTGGCCACTTTTGTTAATTTTTTACATTACGGCATCACGGACCACCCACCCTTTTGTGAATTAGTACAGTAAATTAATGAAATCGTTGCAATTATAGTATAGTGTATTGTATGGAATGTTGTATGAACATTATTGTTATTGTTGTGAACATTGTTGAACATTATTGTATAAACTGTTATCAACTTGTTAAAAATCATCGCTTATCGCTTTACTATCTTTTACATTTAGACATCCTTATTCTTTGCTGAATCATTGTACATACTTGTACAATAAAGGTTTTCTTCGAGCTTTGATCATTGCAAAACCATTAATGGCATCGTTACAATCAATTTACGTAGTAATATTTTGAGTGCATTGCAACATTAAACTCCATTGCAACATCCTCTCCTTCATTTTCCGTAGTAGACGTTTTCCAAAGTTCGACGCGCACACACAAAACACAACGCATACATGATTTGCTTGGCAGTGGTTCGTTCAATGTAACTGTAATTTTTTTTTGCGCCTCAGGCACGTGCCTAAGCGGAAAAGCGGTCCTGGTATGTGTGTCATAGATTGAAAATCGCAGCTAATACGTTGTTTTTAATTCTCCAGAGTCTGACGAAGTCAGACATGATCCATCAGACCGCTGACTCTTACAAAGTCGAGCACAAGAAAGAGGTCTGTAAAGATATCTTTTCTAGAAAAGATCCATACAACTCAAGATATTCTAGGGAGAAGCCTGGTGATCCTAATATTTCGCACAGATGGAGAACTTTTCGTTCTCTGAGAACGAGAGGCATTTGACGTAACCACTGGCAAGACGTGAGAGTGGCCTGGGAGCATGGACGTCTTAAGGCATGGGTCAACTGGACCTCACCCTCGGTGGGGGACTCGTTTCGTTCTCGAATCAGTCTTAAAAACATCATGATCTGGATAATTTTAATGATCGAATATTATTACCGTACATATTCTCCAAAAAGCAGGGAATTTCTAACTGCATGTCAATTGGTAAAAATGGCAAGATTGTATTATCATATGATAACCGCGCATTGTCCATATCTAGGCCTAAACCTAATACCATAAACAATCATTCTACTCATTTAATCGAAATACGGCCATCGGTTGAGCCGGTTTGTGCACATTTATTTGTTTCATACTGTCTACTTTAAAAGATCACAGGTAGGGCCTACTTTTGCATAGTGGCACAGGTCCTCAAAAAGTCTTAAGACGTCCCAGCCTGGGAGCCTCCGTCATACTTGAGGCACAAAGCCAGACCAGGTCTATTACCTGCATACCAATGATGTGAGTGGAAAGCACCTTCACTCACCTAAATTTTGAGATTTTTTCAGGAAGTACCATTCCTGATAGGTAAGGGTGGATAGGGAAGAAAGTTTGAAGATTATAACCCTCCATAACTAGTTTGTACCGTAAAAGTTGACATGAGATGGGATGGGATTCACTAAATGTATACCGTGGTGCAGCAATACAAGTTTCAGCTTGTGTAGGATGAAGAAACTGGTTTTGCCACCAAAAAGGAACGAATTGTCAAGGTGTTCGTGCGAGCTACTACTGTAGGAAATAAAATCACCATAGTTCTTAGAATAGCCTCAACGGCTGTTAAAATCATAGGTATAAAGTATTTATGTTTGGTTTTTCTGAACTCAGAATACCAGGGGAAAGATTACAAGACGTTCATCGGTTGACCTGTTTATTTTTGAAAGCTATTCGCGAAACTGGCATAAACAATAACAAATTATCTTTAGAAAACGTTATTACGTTATACAGTTTATTTATTTAAAGTGATTTTTCAAAAATTTCTATCTTTGTCGCTCACAGGCATCAGTACAGATTTCAGCTCATTTCGGGTCTTATGCGCAGAAGATCTACAGGTCCCCTTGGCACTGGCGGATCGAAATTTATAACCAGAAAACCTAGTTAAGTCCAGTTTATCTGGGCCCCCGCCACAAGCGTCCACTGGATAAACCGGCACGGAGGCATATTTTCTTTTTCATCAAGAAAGTCGACCGAATACTTAAATTTTTTTTTATTCCCGCATTAAATTTAACATAATAAGGATAACAATTGAGCTGATTTATATCTTTTTCAATTCCTACTATTAGCTCACACTCTATATGTTTAATTTGGTGGAATTTTCAATCATTAATAAAATACATGTTAAAGCGCTCCATTGAGCTGAAATTTTATATACATACTTTGGATGACAATACAGTAATTTAATCATGATTAATAAAAAATTAATTGATTAATTATTTAAAGAATTATAAATACAGCCACGTTGGCATCATTTTTGGCGACGTGTTAAAACTTGAAAATGGTTTTTTCTCACGTTTTAAAGCATTTAGTTGAACTAAAATTTTATAAACACGATTGTTTTGGATGACAATTAATAATTAATAGAAATTAATTACCTCTTAATGTTGTGATTCTGTCATATGTTATATACATATTTATATGAATTGTAACTATTTAATAAAAAGTAGCTAAAATAAAATTTTTCTTTGTTGATCTAAGTAGGAATTGACTTAATTTTTTTTTTTATATTACTTGTTTAAATAATGTGAATTTATCATAACAACTAATATCCCAATACTCCATTGAAAAAGAGAGGAGTAATGGAGTTCGAATGAATTTTTGCTAGTGCAATGGATATCTCTGAAGGAAAGGGTTCTGTTATTTTGTACACACTATTGTTATACTTGAAAATTCATGAGTGAATTTAGATACGATTCATCAGCCAGTAGACAAATATTCTGTCAATCGAGTAGTAAAAGTGTATACCAAGAATTAAGTTCTTCGAAGAAAACGTCAAAAGATTAATATTTAAAAACGATAGATACATGAAAGATTAAAATGTATTATGAAATATCACTCAGGGACTTGGAATAATAAATCAAGAAAATGATGATTTTATAATTGCATGTGATGTGAAAACAGCAGAAAATGTATTTTTAGAATAAATATGACTCATTAGGAAATCAGCTTTTTTGACACGTGATACAATTTTTTGTATTTACAAATTTCAAGCCAGTGACTTACCAATTAAGATTAACTGAATGCCAAAAACTAATTGCCAAAGTTTTTACAAATGACAGCAACCTATTTGATACTAGCCTAAGAACAATAACTATAAAATTTGCTGAAATTCACCAAAGGTTACAAATGACATGGGATAAGTATCAATATTAAAGAAAAAATTATTTAAAGAAAAAATTGTATGTGTGTGCTAATGACCACACGATAGTAGTCATAACTTCTGCTTTATTCTCAGCGAGAGAATCCAATTGTTCGGATGTACTAAATTTCCTTTCACGACACACATTTTCACATGTTAGGTAGTTCTCTATTCGTGACCATTCATCGGTGGATTTGTTTATTTTATCCATTTTCTGTAAAGGGCAATGTTTACATAATTATACATTCTTACATATTTATATACGAGTATGTACGATTTAAATGTCAATTAGTCTAACTATTTAAAAATATTTATACGCAAATTACTTATGTAGATTATATTTATATAATATATATGCTTATATGGTACTTGCGTTCTATTGGAACAGTGCCAATGTTCATGAAAATTCGTCAAGTTAGTAACTCTGATTTCACATATGTTGTACGCGCTGAATTGGCAACCATGTGCTTCCTTTCATATAATGTCGCCTATACTGCTGTGATAATACGTAAGTACTGTTTATATAACTTATATAACGCCGTATAATTATGTAAAGAAAGGAAAACTTATTCCCTGAGAGCCGTTTAGCTTTCTTAAAATTCTCTAAGTGAACAAAAGAACAGGGTTCGTACTTTTTCACACACAATTAATGCTTTTATTTTCTCCTAATTGTCATTACTTATTTTATCCAAAATATTGGCAACTTTCTCGCCTTCTTAACTTCATTAAAATTTCAGATTTTAATTCTTTTGGCACATTTTTGTGCTTGAATAAAAAATAGATCCCATGTTTCGTTTCTTCTTATCTTCAATTTTCAGCGTAAGAATGATCTTTTTTATTTTCTTCAATTACAGTCGGACTTTTATATAACGAAGTCGCTAAATCCCGGAAAAAAGTTCGTTGTAGGGAAAATTCGTTATATAGAGGTTCATCTTTTAATATATTTTAAAACCACATAAAACAAATTTTAAATTCATAAACACTATATATTAAAAAAAGTAATTATTCACACCTTTTTTAAAACTAATATATGCTTATTTTATATATCAAACCCATCAAAAAAGAAAGAAAAACTGCAAGGATAACAAGAAAAAAATGTCGAAGAATTCACTGTATTTTCAATATTAAGAAAATAATTTTACACTAAAATTAATTAATTTTAAGGACATTTTATAATTTAAAGCATACAAGTAATATTAAACATACACTATTTTATAATTAGAACACGGGGAACAACTCCACTGAGGGTGAAAGAGGATATCGAAGATGTTTCTAGTGGACTGGGCAATGGGGATTAAAGGTTGCACTTCTTGGATGAAACGTCCAGAACTCTATTGTTCTCGGCGAGTTAGGATCTAATGAAACCAGTTCAAGATTTATGACCACCATAAAATGTGTTAAAGAGAGAATAACTTGAAATTTTTTCATAAATACTTAATAAAAAGGAGAAAAATTGAACCACAAAAGAAAAAGTTCGTTATATAGAATATGCACTTCGCTATAGAGAGGTTATTTTACGAAGAAAATCATGAAATGTTCAAGGTTCCAGGAAGAACGCTATATAGAAAAATTCTCAATATAGAGGTTCGTTATATAGAGGTTCGATTGTATTTTCGCTTGCACCCGCTTCTCTCGTTCGTTCGCTGGAGTGGAAGTTCGCTGCATGACAGTAATATTTAAATAAAACAAAAATTCACGGGAAAAAGTATGCATGAAATTTCTACTTTTCACAATTTTTTAATTCAAAACTGAGCGAGCGTCGCCGACACGAGCTCCATTGTCAAATGGAGCCGGTTAAAACCGATTGAGCGTAACGCAGGAGAATATGATGCATAATTTAGATTCACTCAGTAAAACGAGCCTAAAGAAGTTATCACTTCAAAAATAACCAGTAGACAACACAGATATGCTTATAACTAAAATGTATTTCATTTCGCTATCATAATTTTTTTTGTGCAGGCTTAAATTTAAATCAAAAGAGATAAGTATTTTTTTATATATAATTATTACTATATCTAAGAAAAATAAGTGTTAAAATGTTTACAGTTAAAACTTTTCAGCTTTCATTTCTTTTATCTGAGCTCAGAAGGTAAATGAAATTAAAAATCTAAAGTTTAAAAAAAACAAAAACGCGTGTTTTATTCCAAAAGGAGATTGCAGAATCTTCTAAAATGTAAACACACATTTATCACAAATTAATGTGATAAAAGGGATTAACATAAATCATTTATTAAGCCTATAATTCAGAACGTTTTGCAGAAAAGTCGTTAAAAAAAATCGAAGAAAAAAATTTAATCTGTGAGGTTTTTGAAATACTCGCTAAATATTACTTGTTGCGTGTACGTTTACAGGGACACTAAAGAGGAAAGGAAAAAGATTATGAAAACACAAAACGAAATAAAAAGATAATTTTACGATGGTTAATTCCTCAAACATGAAGACTTTCATAGAGTATTTCTTTTACATATTTTCAATTTCAGATGATCATTTCCTACAGTACAAACTTAAGTACAAAAATTATAACATAACTATATAGTTAGGTATTTCACATTTAATCCATTGCAAACGGTACTAATTTTTTAACGGGAATATTTTGATTCAAAGTAAAATGATTTTTACAATTCAAACTATCAAGTCTAGTGATTGTAATATTTTTAGGGAAGGAACACGTTTATAAAGTAGAATATACTTAATTTGGGCATTTGGCACTATAATGTTCAATGGCGCTGTATATGGCCACCAACGCAGTGAGTCATAAATAATACAAATATCAACAAATCAATGGTTCAACTCATGATGGTCACATGATAAAGACAAACATGTGTTCTCCATTGAACTCAAAACAGATCAAACTAATTGTACTTGTTGTTCTATTTGTAACATTTGGGTAAAATGTTCAAATGTAATAAAATAAATTTCTTCAAAGATTTTAAAATTTAAAAAATCTTATGTTATGCATGCACTTTTAAATAAAATGCATTTTGCCTACTATTTGCATTATTATTGACAAATTTGTATTTTTTAAGAGAAAGTTTTTGCAAGAGCAAAACTTGGCAACACCGGAGCGCGTGAACTGATAAGCTGGAAACACATGATTGCTTTTATCGTGTGACTTCTGACGTCACATGAGTTTTTGAACTGATTGGCTAAAAGCACGTGACTATCATTATCATGTGACTATAACGTCACATGAAATGAGCCCATTGGATTAATTTGGTTTTGCTTACCAGCTATCGGTGGTCCCAACATGCAAGATCCTCCTCTGAAGAGACTGAGTAGGCCAAATGCATTGGTTAATTTGTCTAGTCCTAACAATTCAACCAGAATTATTGAAGTCAAACAGATGTAAGCAGCTGGAAAAAGGAAAGATAAATATGTTAAAAAACATACGGAAGAGCATTGAAAATGCAAGTAATTTAACTGTAGTTTTTAAGTAATTGTGTGCATTCCTTCCTCTATATGTAAAATCTTTATAAAATTGGAAAAAAAAATGAGAAATAATTGAGGAATATTTTCTAACTTCAGTTTTTTAGACATTAAAAATCAATTAACAAAAATTATCCCTTTTCACAAACTAATTATAAACATAGAACACTATTTATATATTTTGTTATGACGTTAACACTGATAATACCCTCTACACTAATATTCTCTTAGCTTTGTTCTGAGAAACTAGTGTAAATATGGAACTAGTTATCGTTTGGATCTCAATTGAACTGTAGTTGAAATTGTAAAAACGAGTGAAAATGGCTGTTAAAGCAGAGTTCGACTATGTTGGAACCATGATTTGTGCAGTATAAATGATATTTTCATGATATTAGTAAGTCGTTTAGATTGTGAAATGTATATAAAATTGCTCTTTTAAGCGATATTTTGACAAAAAATTTATTTAAATACACATTTTGCTAAAATTAACTCAGAACTTTTTTCAAAATGTTCTCTTTTAGAAAATGTTTATTATGCACAATATTTTACCCGTATATAGCTCCGCTAGACCTCTGTACAGAGGCTTAACAGTGATTTTGAAAATTCACATTTTCAGAGTTACGATCACTGGAAATACCATTTATGCTTATTTCTTAAAATTTATCCCCTTTGTTGTCGTAAAACATGGATAAACCTACTCTAAGCTATATATATTTCAAAAATTGTAGTTGAGCCTCTGTACAGAGGTCTGAGCTATATACAGGCAAAATATTATTATAATAGTAGCTATTTTAGCAAAAAGGAGAATATTTTAAAATGGGTCATTCTTATGTTCCTTGTCAAAATAGTGTACTTAAATAATTTTTTATTGTGTAATACTATTCTAAAAAATAATTTTATACACATTTTCTAATCTAAGTGACACTAAATATCATAAATATTATCCATTTATACGCTTTTGCAAAATCACGGTTCCAAACGTAGTCGGATATTAAAATTAGAAATATCTAAAACAAAGAAAAAAAGAAAACGCATCAGAACGTTTGGATAAAAGTTTTAAAAATATTTTTTAATTAGAAAAAAATGCATTTTTAATTATTGTTTTTATTTCAAAATAAATGAAGTTAAGTTATTCACGAAGAACTTTCGAATGCAAATCTTCTCCAACTGAAAGGGAATGGCATTGAATGCTAAAAATAGTTACTTTGACCTAGAAATTCACAATGGAACGTTTTACAAAACCCTCACACAGTTAAAATATGCCACCTGTTAGTTTACGGCGATAGGGGGAAAAAAGGAAGCGTACACTTAAAAAGTATGTGCTTATATTTATTATTTTTTTTTTCTCGAGGTTGCATTCAATTTTTATCAAAATAGCAAATAAAATGCAAAAAGTAATTACCTCGATAATTCTTGTGCAATTTTGAAATTAAATTACAGGACAATACAGTAGAAATTTTAAAAAACGAAAACTTTTGTTAAAAATAAATTTGTATAAAAATCATTATAATATCGAAAAAATTCTTCATTATATACACATTTAAAAAAATTGGTTACACATTTGTAGAATAATTTCGATGAAAGATTAAAAAATTAAAATATTTTAGGGAAAAAATTCCTGGCATCACCTTACTGCATGTAATTAAAATGATCGTCTGACACTTTCAAACATTTATTCTTTCAAAATGTTGAATTTCACAACAAGCTGTGTATCGAAGATTACATTTCTGAGTTTATATTCTTGTTTTTCAATTAAAGCATATTATTACTGCACTACTACAAATCCATTGGGTCTGTAAATATTGCATTTTTATGTGCAAGTGATTTTAATACAAACAAAAGTATATTTTTTAAATTTAATTCATCTGTTCTATAAAAATGTGGATGCCGTTCAACTTTTTTAAATTGTGAAGAATCTTTAAACTTTCTATAAAAACTGTTTTAAAAAGAAATTTATTTTATGTAATCCGATTGAATTTATTTAAATAATTTAGTCAAATGTGGGCATTTAATTTTTATTAACGCTCATAAAAAAATGTAGGACGCAAGTTGGCGATTTTTAGTAATTTTTAAGCTAAGTTTCCAACCAGTCGCACAGACGAAACATCGTCAACTCCAATCATTTCTCTCATCTTTCTCTGAAGCTTTAAGTCATTCTTAAAAAAAAATAGGAATAGTTAAAGGTAAGTGGCTTTTATTTGTTTATCATTATCAAAAGTGTCCGTTTGGCGAGATCCGAGACTGACTAACTGAACAGTTTCATAAAAACAATTGTTGGTGCTTTCATATTAACCGCATATGTTAACGATTAATCGCCATTTTACAATTTGCAGCAACCTATTTGTTGGAAAAGTGAGTGTTATATTAACGTAACACTGTATAACTGCACGAGGGCTATTGGAGACGGACTTGGTAATTTTTAACCATGGTTAAGAGACGAGGACGACACCTGAGCTGGCCCCTCCCCTCTCCTCTCCTAACTTCCACACCTCATCAACGAGAACAGACAGATTTAACGAGCAGCAGCCTCCTCTACATTATCCAGGGCAGAAAAAAAATTGTTGAAATTCGACAAATGTCCCCGACTGGCATGCGGTTAATATGAAAAGGTACTCAATTGTTTTTGCATTTTTTAAAAAACATAACAGCTTATGGGCAAGAAAGCAGATGACATATTGGTGATGAATATATATATATCGTTGGCCTGATTATTAGAATGCGTAACTCGAGAATTGGGGTGCTAATTTGATATAGGAGTGCTACGCGCCAAGTTGTTGTTTATGTTCGCCAAGATGGGCGATAAAATTGCAATATGGTTACATAGACTTTTTTTTTATCGTATGGTAATGTGGTTTCCATGGGGATAACGTATATGTTTGGCGCGATTAAGGAATTGTGCCAAATAGCGCTTGGCGCGTAGCACTCCTATATCAAATTTAGCTTCTTTGTGGAGTTACACATTCTGATATAATTAGGCTGACAATATATATATTTGAAATGCAATCCTTTTGTACGGGAATACATAAGTTGTAAGGAAGATACTCATCAGAGAGTTAGTATTAATAAATGCATTTATAAATAGTAAGAATAATCGGTACTTACGTATTATCGCAACCTATTGGCGACATTATATGAAACGAAGCAAATCGATGCCAAATCAGCACGTGCGATACATAAGAAATCTGGGTTGCCAACTTGGCAAGTTATTAATACAGTTTGCGATTGTTGCGATAATACGTAAGAACCGGATAATCAATATAAGATTAACTTTCTAAAGTATACTAAAAAGAATTAGACACACATGCAGAAATATCAATTCTATTGAAGGAAATTATATTGCATTCCCTTGGATAGCTGAAATTATTCATTGTATTTTTAAAAATATCACAGAAAACCTGCAGTTAAATGAACAGGAATTTATCGAAAGTAATTTTAATTCTTTTTCTTGGATAATATTTTCTGAAAAATCAAGTTTTTTACGTACAAGTGTGTTAGTGAAGTTTAAATAACTAGAAATTAGCCAAGGAATGAATTTAGTATTGCAGAAATAAATTTAATGATTTCATACATGTACGAAATAGTTGCAAAACGATAATGTTACTTGATATTTCATTTTATAAGAGGAAAATGTTTAAAAATTTGCTTTAAAAAAGTTTTCGGGTCAAAATAAGAAAGATTCATCAGAGATTCATTATTTCAAACTTTACAAAGATGCAACTATTCGAAGATGCATTTTTTGAAAAATAAATGTGTCAAAGTTTCAGATATCATGAAAAGAATGCTCACTTCTCTTAATAACGTATACGAAGCAATGCGTCCCGACTAAAATGTAAAAAGACTAAATACGATTCAGTAAAAATAATTATCACTTAACTCTTCAAGAATGTTCAAAAATTTCTTAATGTATTTTGTAGAAAAACTTTTAATCAAAATTTCTAAGACATTCTACTAAACATAATCAGTGTGGCATAGCATTTTAAAATACTAGAATTTATCATGCCTTCCATTTTAAGCAAATAACTTCTGAAATGTAGAATAAAAACTTCACTGTACCTAAATTTATCTTCAGTGAGTTCACATTTTCAATTGTAATTGTTCTGTAATATTTTTTAAATGAAAAAATGTTATAAAATTTAAAAAAGCAAAAGAGGGCAAAAGAAAATGCTTCCTTACAAACAAATAATCCAAAGAGGACGCAGTCGATCACAATGCTAGTGTAGGTGGTACAGAACGGCAAACAGAAAACACATATTCCAGTCAGAACAATGGAGACGTTGTTCACTAAAAGGGCCGAGACTCCCGGACGATCCGCAATCCAGCCGAACAACAGCCTTCCTACGGTGTTCGTAATCCCAATGACGGAGAGCAAGAACGCAGACTGGTCCGCCGGCACCCCCTTCATGATACTACTGTCTGTAATGTAAACATATGGCACATAGAAACCGATCATTCCAACAATATTAGAGATGCAGATCAAGAGAAAGACATTGTTCTTTAGTAGGGAAAAATCCAGCATTTCGTAGATGGTATCGGTCATAGATTTGGGAAGGTGGATGCAGGGACAAAACTCCTGTGGGGGCCTGCTTTCGAAGACAACAGACCTGTTGTCCAGCCGATTTAAAACAGAGTGAGACATTGGGATATCCCGGGGGATAGAGGTCACACTTGCCACGTACGAGCGAACATCCCCCTGCGATTGTTTGTACTCGGGCAAATTTCTGATACTGCCGCTGTAGAATACATCTTTCCTGTACAGCGGTCGGCTATAGTCCCTGCGATCCCTTCGCAATGAAGACCTTCTGCTTCCGTCCAGCGGAACAGGGGTCTGAGAGTTCTGATCTCGAATGCTCTGCTTCCACACTTCATCGGCATTGAAGTTGTTAATCTGCTGCTGACCAGGACACAAGAATCCGCTCGATGATATCTTTAAGGGAGCATTATTTTTGCGCATCTCATTGTTGACAGTCATATTGCTAAGGCTTAGTTTCATGGCGCCTTTGAAGGGTGGCAGTAGCCCCTTTCGCTTTGCCAACTCTCGAATGGCGGTTTGGGGCAATCCACCATTCGGCAGGTGAGGAGAGGAGGGCTCATCCGATCCGTCCATTCCATTCGGAGCATTGCAGATTTGGGCATTTGTAGACCCAGCATTAGGCAGAGAGACCGTCGTGGCCACTTTAGGTATAGATGGACCTGTCAATGGTACTTTTTCTTGGCCTTCTTCCTTTTCATCCATTTCATCCTCCTTGGAACTAGCGGGTGACTTTCGAGCCTCCTGAATTGGCGACAAAGTGAAAACTGGAGTGTCTGCAGGTGATTTTCCAAACTGATCCAGGTACAGAGTCGAGTGCACCCCAGGTTCTAAGTTCAAGACGAATTTTGGCCTTTTTTCAACCGTTCCATCCGAATGTTGAATTATCATGTACTGGCTTTCACACAGTGAATCCATTCGATGCCGTTCTTTCTCTTCGGCTATCCTCTGGAGCAATGGTTTCTGTTTGGGTCCAACCGTAGCTTCCAATGGTCTCATTAAAGCTCCGAATACCGCGCAATTGAGGGTCAGTGCCGCGAGAATAAGCATGGCGCCTTGCCACTCGTAGATTTCCAGCAATTTCTGACAGAAGGGGGCGAATATGAAAGCTCCCATTCCAGATCCACATACGGCGATACCAGTTGCTAGGGCTCTCTTTGTCGAAAAATAGTAGCCAACACTGACAACTGCCGGTAAAAAGACCATACCAAAACCTATACCTGAAAAGATTGAAAAAAAAAATGATTTTATAGTATCGGGTATGCATTTGAAATTAATGACATAGTAAAGTAAGAGTGATTGTTTGTCTTCTTCAAGCAGATCATCTACGTTTGACAAAAATAAAAGTTACAAAAGTTTTAAATACTTAATATCTTATCAAATATACGAAAGAAAAAAAAATTAGAAAAGTGGAAACAAAATGCATTAAATAATATTTGCAAATTTATCGCCATCACGTTTGTGTGTATGGAATATTTATTATCATCACTATTCAGAATTATACAAAAATCGGGCATTAAAGCTACTTATTTTTAATAACATTGAGCAATTATATCCACATACAAATACAGGCCAATGAAAATGAAATATTAAATCAAGGGTGTCAAACTCAAAGGCTAACTTCGACCATACAAACGAAGTTTAACTTAAGGTGGGCCACACACACAAAAAAAATCAATATTCATAGAAACTTAAGTTTATTTCGAAGAATTCATTGTAATAAACATATATAAAAGAAAAAAATAATGTTTATAGCTTGATATTTGACAACTCTTCTCTTTCTAACAGGGGGCTTATTTCCTTTCATAACTGAAAATAACTACTTGCACCGATAAGTACTTCCAAACACTAGTGCCGGTTTATCCATTGGGCGCTTGGGGCGGATGCCCAGGGACCCAGATGAGCTGGACTTAACCAGATTTTCTAGTTATAAATTCCGATTCTCTAGTGCCAAGGGGGCTTGTAGATCTTCTGCGCCCAAGGCCCGAAATGAGCTTAAATCGGCACTGCCAAACACGAAAATAATTTCATATGCGAACTTTCGAGTATTTTCAAACCTGGCTGGTAAATATTTGTAAAAGTCAGGCACACTCACCCCAATGAATTTTCCCCTCAAATTTCAGTTCCACTATATCTCGATCGCCTCCATTTGTATATGTCTGGGTACTGAGTCGATATTTATTGAGAAAATAGAGGGAAAAAAATTGTCTTCCAAAGAATTAAAATCTTAGAGTAAAAGATTAAAAAGAGTATAATTAAAAAATCGTTCGGCGAATTCTATTCTTATTTTTCATTCTGCGTCGGTTTGTTACTTTATTAAATATTATTGTGTGCTGATATATTGGCCGGGACGCATAAATGTTCGTTGCGGGCCGCGAGTTGGACATCCCTGTATTAAATCATGAGCGTAAGGAGATCGTGGCTTACCTCCCATGACTCCGTAAGTAATCATGAGTATGTCTATAGTTGGCGCCATCGTGCTCAAGATAAAGGCAATACAGGAAACAATACTCCCCGCTATAGTGACGGCACGACACCCGAACCGGTTGGTTAGGGCGCTAACCACGGGACCTGCAAAGAAAATGGTTAGATTACCATTTAAATGATATTACAATGGTGAAATTGTCTTATTGTGTCATTAAGGAAAAAGTATATTATATAATTCTTATAATTATATTGTATACATTATTTATCTCTGTGGAGATATTTTTTTAAGTAATATTTTGATATAAGATCTTTTACAGAAACTCTCTCCCTGTCTACCTTTCTAAATCTATATAATTACTATTTTATTTATATAAATATCGCCTGCGGATCAGATAATTTGTTTTTATTTGTAATGCAATTTTGAAAATATGTATCTGGCAACGGAACTTAAATATATTTTTTTACAGGTGTAGAATTAACATATACTATTGTAAGCTCGGAATAGAAGATTAAGGACATTTTAATTTTCGTCCCGGTTCTCAATTGATATTATATATTACGATTATCATAAATTTGATACGATAAATAAATTTTTTTATTAAGAAACAACAATGTGTTTTATTTGGTGTCCATATTTTTCGTGTGAATTTCGAACTTTGATTTTGAATACGTATTTTGAAAGCAAAGAGATCAAGCTTAATTTCATGAAAAGTTTTAACATCAATATTGCTGCCTTTGATTTAGGATAAAGAACAGATTAAAACGTTTAAATACATTTCCAGATAGAAAACGCCTGAACGTTTAAATGCTATTTTGATTCAATTTTTTATAGAAGTAAAAAATTTTAATATGTGGTTTTTTTTAAATTTCTTGAAACAAAGCCATTTTTTTCCTTCAAAAATGCGATCTATATATTTTAATCCTATAATTTTATTTCAAAAGGAATTCTAATTTCATATGTAAAAGAGAAATATCGTATTTTCATGAAAAATTTATAAATTTCCAGTATGTGATACAAGACGGGTAAATGTGATATAATTACATAGCATTGTAGTAATACCAGGACATATGTGCGTGCGTGCTTTCAATGGGCTCAATTCATGAAGTCACATGATAAAAACAAACAAATGTTTTCCATTGAATTCAAAACAAACATTAAACTAATTGTACTTGTTGTTCTATTTGTAAAACTTGGATAAAAAATTTCAAGTTTTATACTTGGGTAAAGATGTTTAAATGTTAGGAAGAAAAATAATTTCTTCAAAAAGATTTTTTAAATTAAAAAAAAATTCATATTTTATGTTTATACTTTTAAATAAAATGCATTTTGTATACAATGTACTTTTTAAGAGAAAGTTTCTGCAAAGAGCAAACTTGGAAACCGGGGCGTGAACTGATTAGCTGGAAACACTAGATAGCTTTTATCGTGTGACTATGACGTCGCATGAGTTTTTAAGTTGATTGGATAAATCAAGTGGCTTTCACTATCATGTGACTATGACGTCACATAGCCCATTATATAATAAAAGTAATATATCAGAATTTAAAACTTAATCTTTAATATTAGACGAGGAAACTTTTTAGTGTAACGTAGAATCTGAACTTCCACTAAGACCTGCTTTGTATGGTGCACGTTATGATGCACGCTAAATTGTCGAAGTTCAAAGTCCCTAAGTAGTGTGGCAGTTTGGGGACAGTGAGTTGTCGTTCTCGTCATTTGACATAAGTTCAAAATTATGAGGTCCATCACCGGCAGTAGCCCTCGTGTTGCTTCAAAGTGCGGCGTAAATCTAAAATCAAATCATCGAGATTTATCAAGATATTCTCCCACAAAAATATTATAGAATAAAAAAAAATCTGCGATTTGATTTTTTAAATACGGCGTACGTTGAAGCTGCACGAAGACTACTGGCGATAAACCACGTAATTCTGAATCTCTCCTTTACGAAGTAGGTCTTTAGTGCCTCCAGGACAAACTCACAGCTCAACAACGCGTCTATGAGTTCACGACCATGACTACTCATCTACCATGGTCATATGAATTTGTGAAGAATTTTTAAGAGTTTCGCGTTCCTGTCAATCAATTTTTTAAAAAATACTTTTTCGGTTTTGATATATTTTTCTGAAAAATATCTTTAACAAGTAATACAAAATAAAAAATGTTGAAGTCAATTTAAACTTAAATCAACAAAGAAAATTTTTATTTTTTTTTTAGCTACTTTTTATTAAATAGTTAGAATTAATATAAATACGTATATAAATATGTATATACATATGACAGTCACAACATTATCATTAAAGTATCGTATTGTCATCCAAAACAATCGTGTACATAAAATTGCAGTTCAACTGAATGCTTTAAAAGGAGAGAAAAAAAACCTTTTCAAACTCTGACACAAGTCGCCAAAATGGTCGCTAAGTCGCCAAAAATGATGCCAACGTAGTTGCGCGCGCATTTTTAATTCTTAAAATAACTAGTTTTAATCATTTAATTTTTAGTAATTATAATTAATTTATTGTATTGGCCTCCGAAATAATCATGTATATAAAATTTTAGCTCAATGGAGCGCTTTAAAATGTATTTTATTAACGATTGAAAATTCCACTAAGATAAATAAATATAGATAGAGAGTGTGAGCTAATAGTGAGGAATTGAAAAAGAAATAAAACAATGTAATTATATGCACAGGTCAATAAATGTATTATCTGATAAGATTTGTAGAGGATGAAATCTCCCTAAATGATATTGTAAATTTGAAAATCTCTGGTGTATCTCTCAATTTTATCAAACTTAGTATTAGTGTTTATTTAACGTACTGAAATATTACATATATATACGAGGTAGGATTAAAAATTCCTGGAATGAGCCTGTAACGTGAAAAATGTTTTCAGTAGAGCGACTATAATAACATTTCTGTGTGTGTCACTGCATTCTTCCTCTTTTCTAAAAAATGTCGAAAATAACGTGGCCGGCGACTTGACACGGCATAGTGTTTTGTAAGCGGATCCATTTCGTAACCGACGATGGAAAGAAATTGCGTTTGTTGAGCAGAGAATGATATCAAATTTTGTGTCGGCTTGAAAAGAATGATACAGGAGACTTACGAATTGTTGAAGCACATGAGGGGCAGTGATACACTATCGCGAACGCAAACTTTTGAGTGGCATCGACGTTTCAAGGAAAGTGTCGAAGACGTCCGCAGACTGGCGCACCGCTGAAAACATTGAAAAGGTTTCAACGGCGGCACGAAAGAACAGGCTTCAAACAACGACGGGGTGAAAACGAAAACAACTATTTTGCCACATCTTCCTTACTCCCCTCATTTCGGTCCCCTATGACTTCAGAATACTTCCAGAATTGGCACGTCACTTTCAGGGTCGTCGATTCTAATCTGCAGATGAAATTAAAAGTGCATCGCAGGCTGAATTAAAGGACACGGCTAAAAATGGATTCCAAAAATGTTTCAATGGCTGTTGGCGCTGCGATCGTCACCCCCACCTTGCTCACCCACACTTGTACATTCTCTTGCAAGGGAAACACTGCACAAAGCAGTCACAATAAATGTTTATGCCTTAAAACTCGCATTTTAATTAAATACAGTGCCATTCGCGCATTAATAATGGCCTTTACAAGTGATGGCAAAAGTGTATTGTTGCTCAAGGGTCTTATTTCAAAGGACGATGTGTTTCAGCAATTTAATTTAATTGATAATATTTCTTGACTTATAGACTCAGTCCGGGAAATTTTGAATCTTACCTCGTACATACATTACATAACCTTAGCCAAACTTCAAAAAACAATGTGACATTCAAACACACACGAGCGTCAATTCGTCTATACTTGAAGGATGGGCGACACTCACCAACACTGAGATAGAATCCGGAGAGCAAGGATCCGACCCATGCCACTTTACCCTTGGGCACTTCGTAGTACTTGACGAACTCGGTGAAGAAGATACCGAAGGTGTAGGCGATGCCGTCCACGATGAGGTTGCAAAGAAAAGAAGCCGCCACGATCACCCACCCGAACCCCCCGTCCGGCGGCTCCACAATGTGGGCGAGCTCTTCGGCCTCCCAGTCTTCGTCCGGGTCTTCCTGGTCCTCGGAAAGGCTCTGCTGTACCGAACTGGACGGAGACACGAAGTAGAAGCGGTCCTCCATATCACGGAGGATCTTGTCTGCAATAGAAGGAAAACATGACAGTTATTTCACAATTAGAGAGATTATGCTTTAAGTACGAAGACAAGACAAAAAAATACTGATTTTTTAAAATATAAATCTGATTGTTTGTATTATTTATTGGGGGGATGCATGCAAATTCACACCGTTGATCATATCGATCCCAAATTTCGCACAGAACTTCGTTGATGTTTTAAAGGAGCCATAAGCATATTGCCGCAAATAAAAATTTTGAAATTTATTTTTAGTGAACTCTTAGAAAAAAGTGCGAAGCCGCCAGATGTTGTGATATGCAGCCAATAGAGTAAAACCATTCCCACTCATTTTTAGAAAACGATTAATTACCTTTGTTTTGGCAACATTTAAGAAAGGGTTTTGCGAAAATCGACTCCCAACGGGAAATTGCGAGGGTGTTATAAATAAAAATTCCCGTTTTTGAATTATTAGGCCTACTGACTTGAAATTTTGGCATATATCTTTTGGTGAGTAAAAATTCCCTAACAACGGGTTTTGCGGAAATCGACTCCAACGCGTGTGTTACGACGGTGTAAAAGAAATATATTCTGTTTTATATATTTTTTTCCCAATTGGGCTGCAGATTGATATTTTTACCATTGCAGTTAGAACCCCCGGGGACTGGTATCAAATGCGGACCATATATATACCAATTCAAAATAATTTTGACGCCCAGTTTCCCAAAAACCCCCCGGAAAAACCGACGATCGAACTTGTTCTCACCTCTCTTATATATATAATTTTTTTTTTTAAAATTTGAAACCCGTTTTTTTTAAATAAAAAGATGTTTAAATAACATTTTTTTGAACAAAAACTTAATACTAAGACTTAGGTATCAGTAACTATAAAAATATTTTGTAAACATTATCAGTACCCCGAACGTCTAATAGATTTTTTTAAAACAGATGTTTTCTAATATATAAAAGAGAGATTGATTGATTGAATATTAACGTCGCACTGTTTAGCTACAGGGGCTTTTGGCGGGACCCTTTTTGAAATGGTCCGTGACGTGGACGAACCGTGACTGGCCCCCCCCTCCTAACTACCACACAAACGGAGGGTTTTCCCCTTCCCACAGATTTGGGCCCGTTGCCCCAGGGGGGGGTCTTTTGGTACGGGCTCGAACCATGACAAGGCAAGCCACGATCGTACCTATACCCCTCGGCTACCGCGCCACTAATAGTAGAAGAGTATAAAAAGATATGGGATCCCGAAAATATGAAAAGAAAAAATTTTTAAAAATAAGATAAGAAACAAAATTATTTAAAAAAATTCTTAATAGAGCAAGATACTTGGTAAATATTTTTCTTAATGCAATAAATATAGTCAAATTACTAAATTTCTAAGAGAATCATACTTTTTTAAAAGAGATATTGACTACGATACAGCCACAGTGGGTGATGATGTCCAACCAGAACCACTTGTTTAAGTCCCAAATCTAATAAAAAACCAACGTGCAAAACAATAGGAGGTGGGATGCTTCATACAAAGGCTATTATTCGGTTTAACTACTAGGTGGGTAAGTTCAGGTGTATTATTCATCACTTCACGGTAGCTCAAAATTAATGGGTTTGGGTTAAATTTATAAAATTTTAATTTTTCTTTAAAAAAAAGAGGAGTTTTTTTTTCAATAGAATATTATTGTGGGTTTTCCCGAAAAAAAAAATGCGCATGGATCTCAAATTAAAATTGGAGAAAAATTTATCGGAATCTTATGAGAAAAAAATGTTCCATGATATGGAGATTAGGAAAAAAAAAATTCAAAAATAATTTCGAAATTTAAAATTGCCCGGGAAACTTGAAATAATGGGAAAAAAACTTAATTTTGTAGTTAGATGATTTTTGACTCAAAATGAAATTTTTTCACAGCATAAATAACCATAAACAGAAAAATTTTTTATAAGTGAATATTAAAAGTGAATAGTACAACCGTTTTCATAATTGTTCTTTTACCGTTGAATCGGTCGATCCCCCAAAATTTTTTCCGCTTTCGCTTCACCGTGTACGCATTTCAACTCGTAGCTATTTAAAATTTAAAACAAAAACTGTTATGCACCCCGTTTTTTTTTCTTTTTTGTAACTATTTAGTAGGTGTCTTCTAGGAAAAAGAAAAAGTACTAAAATATTGTTTTTTTTTAACAAAAATTTTAATACTTTTGACTTTTACAATAAAAAACTAAAAATTTTTTAAAAATTTTTTTTCCCCGGTGGTAATACTCAGCATAAAAATGTTTTTTTTTTTAAATTTTTTTTTCTCCTTCATCTTTTTTTCAGAGAACATATTTTTTTATAGGTAGGTTCTGAAATCCTTAAAAAAAAAAACCAAACATGGGATTTATAAAAATATTTTCAAAAAAACAGGAAAACTTTTTTTTAGTACACCCATTACACCATTATGGATAACGACTTAGGGACAAAAAATTTTTTTCAGTTAAAATGCGGTATGTTTTCAAAAAATAAATTTAAAATTCCCCAAACCATCGGGAAAAATTCATTCTTATATCCATTCAGAGATTAGCAGGTTCCAAATTGTTGATCCAATTTAAAAAAATTTGTATGAAAATTTTATAAATGAAACTCAGCTGAAAAAGTAAGATTTTTGAAAATCCCTAAAATTTTTATTTTTGTTCCAAACTAATCAAGAATATTAAAATTTAATGAAACTTCTTGACAGGATTAAGAATTTGAAAATTCAAGCATTTATGAATACTAGAAAAGAAATTTTACCCTTAACTGTGATAATCCTTGGAAGGTAAAAATAATTATCCCAAGAAAATAATTTCAGTAACTTTCGATAGCATCTATTATTTTGTGCGCCATAACTACCAAACAATTTTTCAATTGCTCATTAAACACAGTAATTTAATCCTATAAAATTGCTTACGACGCCCAAAATATAACCATTCCAATACATCCGTAATTTTAAATTGACATATAATTACATTTCATAATATTATATTGCATATTTTTCAAAATTTAAAATAACAACAAGCTGCAAAAAAAAAAAAAAAAGGTGAAAAAATCCATTTGGAAAGCAGCCCAAGGAAACAGTCACAAAAAAACCCCAACTCTGTTGATTTCCACGGAACTTTTGTAAAAGGTCACGCAAAGGGGCGCGTAACTCTCGGTTGCTTCACGTGATTGCAACGGAACAGCTACTTACAACCGGTGTTGAATAATTCATTAAATACAGAAATAAATGTTCTCGATTACGAAATACAAGTCGAGCTGCTAATTGTCTTCGAAATACTTTCCCGGTTTGTTTAAATTTCGTTCCGTCACAGAATTTCCTTGTGAATCAATCATCATTTCTGATACATAAATTTCCAACTTGCAGAAAAGATTCAGGGAAAAAATTACAGGCGTTTCTTTGAAGCAATAATCAAGATTGCAATGCTAGAATATAATTTTGTTTCGTCAGGTATTAATTTATAAAAAGAAATTCGAATTATTTTTCATTTTGTATTGTGATTCGTACCTTCCAATAAGTCTGCATTACGATCAGTTTTGTTTGAGAATTAATAGTTATTGCAGGAAGTATAACGACGCCAGAACGCACCATAAAAAATGTTAATATAAGATTTAGGGGCGTAGCTATTATCGTATCAGCCGTATCAATGATACGGGGCCCCAACATGTGTAACTACAGTACCACAACAGAGTACCAATAACAGAGCTTTCTTTTCTAAAAGAGTACCCTGAAGAAGTTTTGATACGAGGCCCAATCAGAACTAGCTACGCCAGTGATAAGATTTCATTTAAATCTCTTACGTTCATTATTAAAAAAATAATATTAAGAAAAAAGTTTAAATAAAAAATTTTCCCGTTAGGTTCAAAGCTATATTAAATAAAATAAAAAAAAATATTTTCCTCGAAAGACAGAATTTCGAACGGTTTAAGAATAGTTTTCGAATACAATTAGAATTCTCACTTTGAGGGAACATTAACGTCACACTATTCAGCTACTCGAGGGCTTTTGGCGACGACCTCAGTCATTTTGAGCCATGGTCAAGTGACGAAGACGACACCTGAGCTGGCACCCCCTCTCCTAACTTCCACACCAGCGGGAGGACTTTTGAGTCTCGACAGATTTAACGCACATTGCCACATCGAAGCAAAACGAAATCTATAGGCGACGGACCACATATTACCGTTAAACCGAGCTCAACGACAAAAACGACACCCGAGTAGGCATTCCATTCTTATTAACTATTGCCTTACACTAACTTCAGAACTTCCATTCTTCTCAACGCCCCTTTACGCGACGACGAGTGGATTTGAATCAATGACTCGATTACAACAACGTCGGTCATGAATTCTCGATCATGGCCCTTTGACTACCGCGGCCGCTTTTACACTTCCGATAAATACATTGATTATAAATAAGGTACATAAGATGCAAGTCGCAATTGAAACAAAAATTTAAGCCAGTATCTAGATTAAGTTTATAGCTACTGTAACGAGAATCCAGCCGCACAGCTGTGAATCGGCTTCTTTGTGGAAATAATCACCACACATGCATTTTGCAGCTGCAACTTTAAAGTTATTGCGTGGTACCGTCTTGCATGGTCCCGGCAACCTTTGATATCACGAGGGACCCTTTTTCCCGACTAGCAGAATGTAACTGGAAGCTTAAGAGACGCCGGCCGCTGATCCCCGAAGCAGAGAGAGGGAGAGATGATCTGAAACCTTCGAAGAAAGCGGACCCCGAAAGAGAACTCTTCTCTCACAAACCACATAATTTGAAATCTAATAATCTTTTAATATGTTTAATAACTTCAAAGCATCATCTGTAAATAATAGCTGTGACGTAAATAAACTAAATGTTTAAATTAATAAATATCACGTTACCGCGTTATTTATCTCAAACGTCACACTACTAACAACAATCAACCAGAACTGCAAGACTTGGAATGTGCGGCTTTAACTCGAATTCTTTTGTAGTTTTCAAATTTATGCTTTTATCATGCGTTCTTTGTCTAGTACAACATCTATCTTCTCGATTACTTATAGATTAAGTTTATTAAGAAACGTTATAGAAAATCCATCCCTTCTTCAGCCTTTACCAATTACATAAACTTCGGAGAATGGACATGGACTTTCCAGAAGTAGCATGAAATCATGCCAAATGACGCAAGAAAAGCCGGGTGCGATCCTTACATAACGAATTAAGAACCAGACTTACATGATTGCCTTGTATCCTGTTTCATTAGCCTTCCTGACACAAACCAAACACCCTGCAACCCATCTCATTTTTTCTATTTCTATGGCAATGTTTGCCGCCATTGGCAGATTGATTTGCGCAAACATCCGCGATTGCTTCAGCCCCTACCGCTCCCATTCCCTTTGATTCCCGAAGTCTGAAAGAACATCTTTGATGTACCCTAGCGCATCGGCGGATGTCAAAACACATCCCAGCTGTTTTGGTGTGGGGGTAAAAAACACCTCTTCAATTGGTTCACGGTCAAGAACGAGATGGCTTCATTCACCAGGAACGATCAAGGCGTTCCTTTTTGGCATCTTGCCGTTCTGTGGGTACCGTGTTCCATCCCCTCTTCCTCCTCTTTTCCAACTGTTTCTCTGCGTGACAGAAACTGCACGTTTGCGTCACATTCATAAAGGTAAATATAGAATTATGACTGCTCTGAGAGATCTCGCTCTTCGCAAGAGAGAATTTTGAGGAGGCCATCAAGATGGATAAAAATGAGTTCCACTTGATCAAGAATGGGAAACACACTCTTGTGTTCTATAAATAAGATTATTGGCAGTCCACGTACCAGAACTTCGTGTAGCGACAAGGTTTTTAGAATCTTAATGACGAGTCTTAGGAAAGCCATTTTGTGATAAAATTATTTCTGAGGTTTAGACTGCGATGCACCATTTTCTTAGTCGACTCCGTTCGCCTGTTTGTCTGAACAAGAGATAACATACACAAGGATTCAGCCATTTCTTAATAACGATGATTCAATATGGTGTCGCAAAAGTTGAACCACGGCTGTTCCGACAGTAAATTTGTATTTATTATATCTCCCGAGCGTAAGTTGATGAATGCGGGTTTTACTGTCCTAAGAGTCAAATTTAGCTGAGTCGCGCGAAACAACTGTTTATTTATCCACAAGAACCGTCAGAGATGTTTTAAGGTATGGGCCAACTCTGCCCGGGACCATGGCCTAGGGAGGTCTCGTTTCATTCACGATTCCGCTTCATAGGATCTCATGATTCGAGAATACATTTAATCGCCAACTTGTAACGGGTACTATATATTCGGATTCTTCTATGATCCCCTTGGAAAGATTATTCTTTAACACTGTGATTTTAGTTTAAAAACAGCTTTCTGTAGAGATGACTTGATTTTATATGCAAATGTAACTACTATTTAAACAGTGACGTTATGTAAGGTGAATGTTTAATGGTTGATCGTTAATCGGAAATAGTGAGTGAACATTAACGTCACACTGTTCAGCTACACGAGGGCTTTTGGCGACGGACCTCGTAATTTTGAACCATGGTCAAGTGACGAGGACGACACCTGAGCTGGCACCCCCCTCTCCTAAGTACCACACCAACGGAGGACGTTTGAGATCGCGACAGATTTAACGTGCATCGTCCCCTACACGGCGGGTCTTAAGTGGTACTGGGCTCGAACTCATGACATGCCTGCCATGATCCGATACCTGACCACTGGGCTACCGCAGCCCCGTTAATCGGGAAATCTAATAAGAGGTGAATTGCGACTGGGAGTTCACACGTCTTGAAATTAATATTCATCCTAGAAGCCACCAGGAGTTGAGGAGTGAGTGAATATTAACGTCGCACTGTTTAGTTACACGAGGGCTTTTGGCGACGGACCACGCAGTTTTGAACCATGGTCAAGTGACGTGGACTACACCTGAGCTGGCACCTCCTTCTCCTAACTACCACACCATAACAACGGGAGGACATTCGCGCTCTCGACGTAAATCGCTCCCCTACACAGTGGGTCTTTAGTGGTATTGTGCTCGAACTCGTTACAAGTCCAGCCACGATCCGTTGCCTTGACCACTAGGCTACCGCGGTCACAATTCCGAACTAGTCGGATACTTTTAAGTTTGAAAATAAACAACTAAAGCATAGTTTTAAAATGTGTGACAAATTATTTTTCTCTTGGGCATTCGAAATTTCCAATTAAAATATTTTTTAAGAAATTTGCTAAAAATGTTTGCTATTGATGCCACAGAATTTTAACCTAAAATTATAAAAATGAAACGAAAAACCTAACAATTACCCACTAAGATGTTTTCTATTATATATTTATTGTTATGAATATTAGTAGCATAAAGTAAGACAATTAAAAAATCATTTAATTTGGTAGGGAAAAAAGCTATACTTTTTTATAACCATGCTTGGCATAGAAATAACATTGTAAAAATTCACATTCACAACGAAAGATAAAGCCATTATTTAAATTTCCAACATTAATCCATTAATTCTTATCTCCACACTATGCATTATTTTCTATCTTCGCTAAATTTGCTTGACAAGTGCATTATGAGAGGATCCATGTTTTCGCATAGCATCAAAAAGCTTTCTCTTAATAAAGGACACACAGATAAGATATCTCTAAAAGCTTTTACGAATGTTTCTATAACAAGAATTATTTTCGAGTGTGTTGTGAATATTAATTCTTTTTGATTCAGAATAAAAGATAAAGAAGTTTAGGATACAGAAAAAATACTTCTTTTATTATAAAGGTTTTGTAACTAGAAAAAAATTAATTCTATATTCAAGGTTAAATTAGAATATTACCAAGAAGTATTCGTTCGGATATTTTCATATTCGACAAAATAAAGAACATGCAAGAGATACATATACACCTGCATATACATATACTCGTATTAAACACACACACTATATATGTACATATTTATCCACATTAAGTATTTTTTATTAAATTTTCCTGTAATATTTTATTTAATATTAACATTAGGGTATTTTATTTTCTCATAATGACATATCTATAGTATTTCCCCTCTCCTTTCCCTATATCTCAGTAGTATATGACAAATTACAGGTGAAGGTTGGCTGGTCTCAAAACATTGTTTAAACCTGCATTCTTGGTTCCTAAGGCCAAGAATTTGCTATTATACTACTGTGACTAATATTTCTTACCAGTGGCGTACAGTGTGGGGGTCCCCAAATCCAGACCCTCCCATTGCCCTTGATTTTTCCGATTGATTATAATCCTATGTACATAGTAAGTAAAATTTAACAAAGTGTTTGTTATTGATAATTAATTTTATTAATTAATGCTAAGTACTTATTCAATAATTAATTTTTTACTGTTTTTGTTTCCGAAAATCGCCAAAATCAAAAGAATATGTTGAGTGAGCGTATTGGAAAATGATATGTGAACGGTGGACTTTCAATCCTGGACGCCCCTTGAAAAATTCTTCTGTGTGCGCCAATGTTTTTTACTATTCTGTCTAATTACACTTAGGATTATAAATATATGTACATACTATTATTATGCATTTGATATTATATTATATTATATACACATTCATATACACATATAAATATAACCACCATTATTTGTAATTCTTAACAATTCCGAAACTTTTTAAAACCTCTTCACATTTGTAAATGCAAACATGTTGATTTCGAACACGCTTCAATAAATACTATTCCTTTTTTTCCACTCGTAATTTCAACACTATTTGCAGCGTTTTATGAACAATTTATTACTTTTTTTCCTCCTGGTTTTGAGTATGAAGTCTTGAAAGGCTTGCAGAACGTGCATTTTTTCGTGGAGTTACTTTGTACCTTTACGAAATTTCAAGCATCAGCAAACATTCATTTACGAAACGGCATTTCTAGCGAATCTCAGGTGCACTCAGCCATTTAATGTCAAACAAATAGGTCAAAGAAGTTGTACAGAGAAAACCTCTACCACTTTCAAGGAAATTTGCACGTTCAGTCCGTTTTTTCCCAAAAAAACTGAGCGAATGGTTTCGACAAGAACCGCCACGCTTTGTTCCCGAAATATTTCTTCGCACGTGGATATAAAACACTTTGCAAGGATAATACGCAAGCTGGGCGCATGTGCGTCACTTTGCAAACAAAGAGAAATTCTAAACTTCCATTTTTGCATTCAAATGGTCACAGTTAATGGAATTTGTAAGCGAGGAGACAAACGGATGATTCAATATCTTTATGAAGTTACATCAGAAAAATGGGAAATGGGAGTAGATATCGAAAGTAGTTATAAAATAAATCTGGGAAAAGTGTCAATTTTTATTTTGAAAATAAAAAAAAAAGTGTTGTCTGTTATTCTCGCAAATGTTTGTTTTCGTACAAATGGGATGCTTGTGTGTGTGTGAATATGTGATTCTTTTTATTGTGGAACGCTCACTTTTTTTTAAAATTACAATTTTTAACGTAACATTTTAAGATAGGAAATTTATTTGAAATTATATGTCATTTAAAGTGACTGACTAATTTCGAAAAAACGTATAAATGGATTATCTTTTTATTTGTAGTGTCAGGTGAATTAGAATACACATATAAAATTGTTTTATAAATATTATTACGTAAAAAAATTATTTAAATGCAATTTTTTGGCAAGAAATAAACAATTTTCTTCAAAACATTCTATTAAAAATGCTCTATAATAATTTGCCTACATAAGACTTCTGTACTGGAGTTAAACACAAATTTTTGAAATATGTAATTTAAAAGAGAATTTATCCATACTTTTATTATATCACAGAAGAGAAATTTTAATAGAACACACCCGTTATTTCAATTGGTCGTAACTATAAAATAAGGAGAATTTAAAATGTTAATTTAACCCTGGTATAGAAATAGAATATAGGCAAAATATATAAAAAATAGAAGAAAAGTATATAGGTAAAATATATTTTTGGAAAATTTGTCATTTTTTCTACAATTTTGTCGAAAAAATTGTATTTCAATAATTTTCTCTTGTAATTATATTCTTAAAGCAATTTTAATTATATATTCTAATTTAACTGACACTAAATGTGAAAAAATTATCCATTTATACGATTTTTCAAAAACACAGTTCTGAACGTAATCGCCTTAATTCTGTTGAAATAGCATAATTATTCAAATATTAATTTTTAAATATTGTTTTTTTCGAATTCAAACGTATGCATGATTGAATTTCAGATATGTCTATTATTAATACATCGCTATGAATTCTAATTGTAAAATTTTCCACTTCGTCGAATTCTAACGCCAAAAATGAAAGGTAAGTGTTCTAAAGAATTGAAAAAATTAAAAGGTAAGTCTATGCAAGAACTTGAAATATTCTTCAGGTAAAGAAAACTATTAAAGAAAAAAGTCAATGGCACAACCGTCAAAAATAGGTTTAGAAGAAGATTAAATAAGGCTATATCAATTGATAAGACATTTAATAATACACTTAAATTATGTATCTCATTAAATCCAGTATTATTATTGACAATTAAATAAGCGTAACCAATCTTTTTATTATGTAATTTATTACTTTATTCTTTCACGATAGAATAGACACCGACTTATAAAAAGCATTCTATTTTAGAACCTATTTACGGAAATTATGAACGTTAATACAGTAGATATTTAAATTTATTAATACATATAAATGAAATAATCTTTATTTCATTTATTGTAGACCGCAAGTTGTAATAAAATAAGAGCATATTTACAGACGTGTGACGCATAGTTTCCTGTCCAACAACAAAAAAAGAATTTTTAATTTGAAAATTCCCATAAAACTGCTATAGCCACACAACTTATTTAGAATTTCTTTCCTGCATTGAATCCACGAAGATGAGTATTTTTCTTTTAATTTATCAGCGCCATATTTTTTTTTATATTCATTCACTAATTATATATAAACTAAAACGTTGTATAAGATTTTAAGGGAAAAAAAACAGCAGTAGAAAACGCTTTTATTTTGAGAATTGCTTACGAACAGGAAAATGGCCACTTGTGAAAGCGCAGTGAATCATATTCTCAAAAAGGGTTTAAAAAAAAAAAACTTGATGATTTCTCAAAATTATATATTTTAATTTAAAAATATCCTTGCCCTATAAAAGTCACGCAACAGCATGAGAACAATATCTCATTAAAACAAATAAGTGAATTTAAATTCATGCTATAAGCATTCTCCGGAACAGTAATATCGCTTCGAAATTTGAACAGCGATTTCAAAAGCTAAAATTCTGATTTTTTTTTTAGAAAACGAGAAAAAGACGAACAACAAGAGTTGAGAAATCTCACGCGAACAAATTAGTATTCTACTCGGTTAAATATTTTTATAGGCAGTGAAATAGAATTTGTTAAAATAAAGTTTTATAAGAAGGAAAATTAAGAACTCGGCAAAAGTTATCTTGCGAATTTTAAGAGTAAAAAAAAAAAAAGTGGTGATCAGCTTCTAATCTAATAAGAAACAGGACGATGTTGCATCAAAAGAACGGTCCAAGTTTAATAGTTAAAAAAGAGGTTATAAAATATTTCATTTGAACAGTGGCAACGATAATTCTTGTTCCGATAGATTTTATTAAATCAATTGCTGTATTATCGTCTGTTTCGCTATTTTTTTTAAAAAAAATTTTGTATGTGTGTAATGTAACTGATACTTTATTAAGCTCCGAAAAGGAAAAGAATTGTCTCATCGTTCCCAATCTACTAAAGCAAGATCTGATGTCCAATTAGTCTGAGAGAGAACAACCAATATGAAATAATTCGTTTCTTCCCTTGTATAATTCATTTTCGTCGTATTCGATAACAGATGGAAAGTAGTTCCAAATGAAGGAACACGGTGACCTAAAAGGATTGCGAAAGTTACAGTTTTAAATCTTATTTTTAGGAGAAAACTGGATTACAAGAGATTATGAAAAGCGGTTCTCAAAATATAAATACAATTTTTGTTTTTGTTGACACAAATAAGGAGCAGCTTACACAAAATAGGTTTCCAGTTTTTAAAACGATTTTGTAATATCTGTCAATATAGAAACTTTTTTAACAAAAGTAGAAAATATTTCTATATCTAGATGTTGTATATAATAATTAAAAGCAAATTTCTGAAATAACGTCCAAATCATTAATTTATTTCAGGAAATGAGAATTTTTTGAAACTGAATTGATTCCAGAGAAATACAAAAACAATTTTATTAATTAGATACACAATAAAAATGACAAATTGAAAACGAAATTTGCCACATTAAATGAAGATTAAAATGCCTTATCGTTTTTTAGCTGATATTTAATAAGTCGATTTATATAATTTTAAATAAAATAGAAATCAGGTTTCAATTAAGACATAATTAGGTTTTATTTCTTTTATAGACAATTAATTATTTTTTATTTTACCTTGCTTAGAATGCAATTTTATTTTCAAAATAAAAATTTTGGGGGCTTAGTTTGATTTTTATTTCTTACCATGTCTCCAAGCATAGAGGGGCCTTAAATTTAAAATGAAAAATCTTTGGTCCACCCCTAAAAAAACCCCTTTCTTAAATTTTCCATAACATCTATTTTGATTTTTTAAGACAAGCCCCTTTAAAAAGCAAACTATGGGAACGGGAAAAATCATTTTATTCAAAAAGAAATTTTTTAAAAAAATTTTTAATAAGGTTTTAAAAACAAAATTATACACTACATTATGCATTTTCCCAGACGTTTTTTTTTAAAAATTTGTGAATTTTTTTTACGCCATTATAAAATCACGGATGTTTTAAAATTTCCCTTTCATATAAACCAACAAAAATTTTTTTACATTAAGGGCACCTTAACATAAAAGTTTTTTTGCTTACCGTTTTGGGGTTTCTGAACCCGGGCCCCGTATTTTGTCGGCTAGCTACCCCCGGAACCCTGAATAGAGACCTAGAACCTGAATCCCTGAATAGAGAACTACGCTAGTATACTTAAAAGGTTTTGGACATTAGCTTAATTTCTGATAAAAGGAAAACAAGATTTGGGGGGAGAAAAAAGGGATCATAAAAAAAGTATTGGGAAACTGCTGTATTTATATGACATGTTCTCTTGTAGCTGTAGTGAAAGTATATCAAGACGGGAGTGAGAGAGTGAATATTAACATCGCACTATTCAGCTACTCGAGGGCTTTATATCGACAGGAATATCAGACAAAAGATTGAGTCTGAATGGACCAACTGCGGTCGTCTTCGAAAGTTGAATGATCGAGCGGAACAGAGAATAGTGGAAAAAAAGAACAGAAAACAGTGCAGCGGATCTTACACACAGGAGTCCTCTCAAAGTACCTCTGAGCGCAGTGGTTCGCCGTACCATTGATCGTATCGGCTATGAAAACCCAAAGACTAATGTGAAGATCTTTTCAGCCTCTAAGAAAAAATCAAATCACAAATTTGGTCAGGCAAACAAGGATTGTATGACGGGCATTTGGGAAAAAATATGCAGTGGAATTCATTGGATCACCTTAAGTTATAATACATCAAAAACAGATTGGGGGAGTTGGGGGAACAGAAAGGGTAACATGGGTCTAAAAAATTTTCACAAGCAGGTGGAAACAATGCGATAGTTTGGGGTATATTTTCTTGGCATGTTTTGGCCCTTCTATTTCGTGTGCGTGTTTGTCAGAATAAGACATCCCAACTAACCATCATTGCTGACCAAGTACATCCTATGATGCAGGTTATTTGTAAAAATGGTAATGAGTGCAATCAACAGGAGGTAATGAATCCGTCACAGTATTGGAATTGTACAAGATTGGTTTGAAGAACATGACGGGGGCGTCACTTTGTCGAGTTGATCCCCCAATCCTCACATTTCAAACCCATAGAGCGAATTGTGAGTTGAACACTCTAAGGATATCTAAGGATCCGACATCTTAATCCTAAACCATCTGGTCATACACTACTGGAAAACGCCATTCTTCAAGCATGGCTCCAGATTTCACAAATGACCAATTATTATCTCGCAGAGTTCATTTCAAGAATAAAAGTTGCATGAAAAGCAAAAGGGGAACTCTAAAGGATATTAAATGGGTGGTAGCAATAAAGTCGACCCTCGGTTTATATCAAACCTTCCCCTCATCTTCTAAATAATAAAAAACTGAATTTAAGACGGATGTAAATCGAGCATTATTCTTATAATCACTAACATATTTAAAATAAGAAATAAATCATTTTCAGCTTTAAACTATATCTTAATCGCGCGCGCGAATAAATATCAAATCACTGGAATTCAAGATTTAAAGAAAGTACAATTTTAAGATTTTCATCAGTTTTTCAATTCCCATCCACACACTATTAGCTCATACTGTCTATATATTTATTTATCTTGGTGGAATTTTCTGTCGTTAATAAAATACATTTTAAAGCGCTCAATTGAGCTGAAATTTTATGTACATGATTATTTTGGATAACAATACAGTAATTTAATTATAATTAATAAAAATTGATTAAAACTAATTATTCAAAGAATTACAAATACAACCACGTTGGGATCATTTTTGGCTACTTGGGTCAAAACTTGAAAAGGTTTTTTTCTCACGTCTTAAAGCATTCAGTTGCACTGAAATTTTATATACACGATTGTTTTGGATGAAAATACGATATTAATAAAAATTAACAAAAATAAAATGTTTCTTTGTTGACCGAAGTAGGAATTGACTTAATTTTTTTTATATATTACTTGTTTGTGATTTAAAATTTCATAGTTCCGTTAAATCAATATTATATTATAGCAGCAGATAATCGGAAATGGAGATCAGCAAGTTAAAAATAGTCAGATAAGGAAAACATACTAGAAGGTACAACGTTCGTTTCACAAACACGCACTAGAATTTAAAGCTGAGCAGCTTAAATTTTCACAAAAAACTATTTTTTATTAAATTATTTAAACTTCACAAATTCTCGATATTTAAGCAAAACACACCGTTAAGGTTGAAAAATTATTGTAACTTAAAAAAAAATAATACCAGCATACACCATCTTTTCGAGAATAATTCACTTCTCTCACTTTTCCTTCGATCCCACTATCCAACTTTCCAACTAAATACTACTAATAAAAATTCTCACTCTTTAAGTACGCTTTCCAAATTTTTTCCCTTTCTCACAGAATCAAATGAAAACTAACTGCAAGGCCACAAATGAATTTTTTTACCGTCAGAAGTAGATGGTTTGTGTTAAGGCTTTACGATTGTATTTTCCAAAAGAACCAATTTACTCTTAATCTCTATTTACACTCTATTAAATTTCCGAGTTTTTTCGTGTATGAAAAGAAAGGGGTACGTATTTTTGGCGATTTAATAAGGGAAACAGAACATGTCCATTCATGATTAAACTTAAAAGCACAGTTACACTTAAAAGCCTATTTACCTTTCACTTACTGCAGCGTTTCTCAAATTGTGGGACGTAACAACCCTGTGTGTGGGGGGCACGGACATATCAAAAGTTGAAAATAAAAGATTTAAAATAATTATCAATTTACTGAAAGGAAGCAAAATAAAATACATTCTGACATAGTACAAAAAACAAAATGCATATTTACACTCTCTGATATAATATACTTATAAATATATCAGTACTGTATAAAGTATCTGATAATTAATTCAATACAAAATTAAAAACAAGTTTAGTATTCACATCATTTTCAGAGTTACAACCAATTGGAATAATTATCCGCGTTTTTTTTTCTTAAAACTTCTCCCTTCTGTTGACGTAAAACATGGATAAACCCACTTGTAAGTTATATATTTCAAAAATTCTAGTTGAGCCTCTGTACAGAGGTCTGAGCTATAGACAGGCAAAATATATTATAATAGAAACATTTTTTATAAAAGGAGAATGTTTTGAAAATAGGTCATTCTATGTTCATTTTTTACCCCAAAATATTGTACTTAGATAATTTTTTTATTGTAATAATATTCTTAAAACAATTTTATGTAACGTTTTCTAATCTAAGTGACACTAAACATCATAAATATTATCCATTTATACGCTTCTGCAAAATCACGTTCGAACGTAGTCGGATACCTTAATAGAGTGATTCTGTCCTATGTATATACATATTTATATTAATTGAAACTATTTAATGAAAAGTAACTAAAATAAAATTTTCTTTGTTGACCTAAGTAGGAATTGACTTTATTTTTTTTCATGTTACCTGGTATAAAATAGTACTTACCAGCGGCCGAATACGGCCCGAAATTCTGCGATCCCTCCTGGCATTCAGAAGTTGCCCCGGCGCATACGGCGTACTGTGACTCCGCCGCATTCGTTTCACCGAATTGCCCGTCGGGCGATAACGGCTCATCACTTGATCAAAGCTGATCTTTCGTTCCATTGTGTGTGGTCCGGCGAGCTGATACAAAATGCGAAGTGATGCAACAAGTTTTGATCAACCCGAAAAGGAAGTATTCCGACTAGAAGTAAAAGGGGGAAAAATTCCACCGAAAAAAAGGAATAAATTAAGCCTGTAGTCGTAAAAATACATAAATTCGATGGAATGGCATTTGCGATGAACCCAAAACAACAACGATATTTGTGGGAAGAAAACAGATGTAATGTATTGTGCAGCCCCAACTAGACTGTTTACTAGGCTAGTTATAATTGTGATGGATTACCACAGCTCGGGTCATTCATGTAGGTCATGGTTTGTCTTTTTTTCCAGAAAATATTATCTCTGAGTGTGAAAATAATTAGAAATTTATTGGGGGAAATTAGTTAATCTGAAATGAAATTATAAGAGAATTTCCTGCTCTTTTTTTTATTAATTTATGCCTTGAAATGCTTTTTAAAATTTAATTTTGGGAAATGTAAATAAATGTTTTGCTTTTCAGCATCGTAAATATAAAACTAAGTTAAATAATTAATCTGGAAATCAATTAAACGCGAAGAACAAACAAGCCTTAATTGGTACGAATCGGTTCATCCGTAATCATGTCGTCTACACGATAAACAGGAACTAGCTTTCAACTTTAAAAACAAAGTAGTTCAACTGTTCCACCGCAGTGTGTTCAATGTTTTCTAGTTCTGAATTCCAAAAGCAATCACGAGAAGAAATAAAATGTATACAAAAAAATAGCAGTTATACAACGTCATTAGTTTTCAATACTATTTTTCAATATTTATTTTTTGTCTGCTAAATGTGATATTTTTCGAAATGAAAAATAAATACTTTATTAGAGACTTTACAAAAGCACATTTTTAAAACACATTTCTTGCGTTTAATATTTGTTCTCGTAAATAACAAAAAGAAGTATACAGCATCTTTTACGATAAAATAAGGGCAATTCTCTCTCTATGCACTCGTATGATTGACAAACACTGTTCAGATGTTAATTGTCTAGTGAAAAAAGGAATACAATCAAAAACTATGAAAATATGCAGAGAGTCTTGATAAAATCAAAACTATAAGTAATAATTTGAAACTTAGAAAACATTTTTAGAACATTGAGAAAACCCGTACGGTATACCACACACTAGGTACGATTTTTATATTTTTTTCTTCAAAATATTAATTTCTTCTATTTTTGAAAATTAACACCAGTTTTTCCACTTTTATCTACGAACAAGGAAGAGTCAAAACCAAGAAAACGTTTGTTTGATATATACCATCAAAATCTTTCTAAAAAAAATCAACTAAGTCAAAAGAATACCAAGTTTGAATCTAACGAGAGATACAGACTCCATACAGCCTCGAACTCAAACTCGACCTACCAACCAAGCAGATAATCTTGACCCCAAAAGATAACAAATTGGATGTTTTCAAATGTACATTTTGAATACACAGCAACAAAAATAAAGGTACACACTACATGTCTCTAACAAATCATGCAGGATATTAAAACAGAAATATTTCAATCTCTTATTAAACATATTTTTTCAATAGCGACAGACTAATAATGCAAACAGGAATCCATTTCCGAAAGAATAATCACAACATTAAACGCGTCAAAGGACAGGTCTGTTTTGAATAAGTAACATAAGCATGCTATTACAAAACGCAGATCAACCGGTTGAGAAACAAGAGTTACTTCGACAGCAATAACAGCGAAACTAATTCATTCGAATCACGTTTTTATTCTAATAAACTTGTTACGACAAGTGTTGATAAAAACTTTTTTCTCACAAAAAGTGCATATTAATGATTACTTTTATAACGTTTAAATAAATTATTATCCAGAAATGATGAGAATATTCCAAAATAAAGTTTGAAAGAGGAAATTTACAAATTCGTAGTACCTTTTCACTGGGTAAGAATTCAAGAATTTAATTTCTTTAAAAATAAAAATTTATAGAAATTTAATTTTAATCATTATTATTTGTTTTATTTAATAATAACCCCCAATTATTATCACGTTTTGATTTGATTGCATAATCTGCGAAAATGGTACGCCTGAAAGATTGACACACCAAAATACAATATCGATAATCATTTAGTATTATTTTCGCTATTTTTTTTATACATAATCAATATTCTGCATGAAACTAAATGGTGGTATTACCTAATAGAAAAGAAAAAACCAATGCATAATATAATTGATCTATTTACTTGCTTTTATTGAATTGCTATCGTACTAGTACAGTGACAAAGAATTTATAACAACCAAATTATTACTTTCTTATAAATTACAATGTCAGATGACGATAATAAAACCCAAATGGATTAAAAACATGTAGTAGTCTATATCAGTGGTTCTTAAACTTTTGATCGCCACGGACATCCTTTTAGTATCAGACTGACATCGCGGACCCCGAAGATTCTGAACATCCCTTCCTAATATTCTTGATCGAAATACATGTTTTAGTAGAGTTTTTGCATTGGAGGGAATTTAGTGATCTAGTTTAGGATGACACATCTGTCAATTTTTCCACGACGCTTTCCAGAGTCTGTAAAAAAGGAAGTCTCAACGTTACATGAGAGGAGTCCACACACCCTCTAAAAAACGCTCCGCGCCCCCAGGGGTCCACGGATCATAGATTAAGAACCACTGGCTGTTATTCCATACACGACATCGCAATCCACTCTTGAACTATTCGTGAACATGCCTCGTGTTCCGCTATTAGGAAACTTCTAATTGGATTAGATTCTTTTCACACAATCTCAACAGAACTTTATAAGAGACCTTACAATTTGAAATTAGAGTGGTTTTAGCAGCCTAGTAGTTATGGTCTCATAGAAGACCTTTCATGAGTTGAGCCCTCGAGCCACTTAAGAGCCACCGAGTAGAGGGGCCGATGTTCGTTTAATCTGTCGTAGGCCAAAATCGACGCGTTGGAGTGGTGTGGAAGTTAGAAGAGTCGAGTGCAAGCTTAGGTGTTGTCTTCTACACTTGACCTTGATTCAAGATGACGAGATATGTCACTTGATAATGCGATGTTAGTAAAATTGCAACTGTGTCTACAAAAGCCAGTAACAGCCTCTGGACAGTGATGATCACTTTTGTCTGATGGTCATGTTTCTTGACAACGGATCTGAGCGTTGCGGGTTCTATCCTCCACATTGGTGACTTTGACTGAATTAAGCAAAAGCGCAATCTTCTGATCTGTCGTGGCGCCCTCTATCCGTAAAAAGAGCAACCAAAGTCGTCATACTCTCTTGACGCAACACTACCAACTACAGCAACAATTCACACGCTCGCCCTAACATATATATCGTTCGTTCGCCTATTCACCAACTCACTAGTGGGGGAGTACTGTAGTGGTGGTATTGTTATTAGCCAGTAACAGCCTGCGGATAGGAGTGATTAGTTTTGTCTAGTGGACATGTTACCTGGCTTCGGATCCATAGGTCGCGGGATCTGTCCTCCGGATAAGCGCCACTACAAAACACTAATTTGAAACTAGATGATATGACGACAATATATTATATCTATTTTTGAGCACTCCAGGAAATGGAATTTAATTAGATAGGTTCAATTTCTGAAATTTTCCACCATTATACATATCTCTTGTGGGAAGTTAAGAATTGAATACAAATTAAGATCGCGAGATTTTTGTATCAGGCATCTCAGACAATTTTAAAACCTTTAACTATGATATTATGCTGCAACAATGTATCTCCATTTAGTTAAGAGAAAAGTATTTAAATACTGGGTGGGTAAAAAGTCCGTATAAATTTTAAAAAGTTTATAAAACCTGGAAAATTAAAATAAAAAACGGTTTGCAGGTTTAGCATCGATAAGTCACGGGACTTTCTTTAAGGTAAGGGGAAAAAAAACCTGCCAACAGATGGAGCTGGTACAAACGACTGAGTTGGAAATATGCAAATGAGACAGGCTATTACAAATACTGATGCCTTGATCCAGATCTAATTCTCGGTTGCATGCCAACTAAGTAAACAAAGATGCTGAGTGAGAAAGACAAAGCTTTGTTGGTGAAGCTGTTTCTCATGAACAAGGAATCAGTGACTGTTGTACAGCGTAAATCCGACTTTAGAAAAATGCGAAGACTGGAAAGGGGCCTTCAACAGTGGTACTCCTCATAAAGCTTGTTCATTTATTTGAGGAAACAGGATCGCTCGAGGATCGTGTAAGATTCGGACGACCAAGTCTAAGAATCATTAGCAAACGTTGCAAGATTACATGGCCTCCTCGGTCTCCAGATCTGATTCCAGTAGATTTTTGGCTGTGAGGATATTAAAATTCCCGGAGTGTATTAATCCCGTCCATCCATTCTGTCGGAATTGAAAGATACGATCCACCGAGAGCTGTCATGCATACAGGCAAACATTCTGCACCCTGTAGTTGTTGGATTTGTGACACGCTTGGGATGTGTCATCCCTTGTGGTGGCGGATATGTGGAACACATGTTGCTGTAATAAATGATTTGGTTACGTTATTTCTGTTATTTGCGAGTCTTTTCTTTCACTTCTGTACAAAACGCCACCTATCAGTTGTTTTTGAATTTTTTTTTTTTTTCTTATATTAAAAAAAAATCCTGTGACTTATCGATGCTAAACCTGCAAACCGTTTTTTATTTTGTTTAATTTTCTAGGTTTTATAAATTTTTAAAGTTTTTTACGGACTTTTTGCCCTTCGCGGTATATTTAAAAACTACACCTTAAAATTTATAATGTTTATTTTATCACTTGCATATAAATACTACCTACGTTTCATCCCTCTATCTGCAAACGATATTTTCTGCGTGTGTGTGACGCTTATTCTAAATATCTCCTCTTCACTCTCTGCAATAGTATCAGAGATCGTTCTTGACCCAGATCAAAGATCGAACAACAATCTTTCCGTAAAAAGTGATGTTCTCACCACCCCTGGCTTCATTCATTTACGAGTTAATGTATCACCACTTACGGAGGAGAAAATGTTAGGTTTTTTTCCCCTTCTACATATATTGCGACCATTCCAGTGAATTTACGACCTGCCGATGTCTCCACTTACGTCATCACGAATCTCACATAAAGGATTCGCTTTCTCTTTCCCAAGCAGTTTTTATTATAAGGAGGGAAAACATCTGCTCTTGGCTTGAGATTATTCAGGTGGGTGTACAGCCGACCCACCTGTAAGGGGGGGGAGGAACAAACAAAGGGTGCAGAGTACTTGGATGTGAAATCTTTGGAATTCTTTGCGATGGAAGACAGCTGCATTTTCAAAAGCGATTGTGACGAACGATACAAGTGAAGTGAAGGAGGGATTTTTGTTTTCAAATAATATATATATATATATATATATAGTGTAGGTGAAATGCATTTCATAACAATTAATATTTATTTTCTAGCGAGAATAAACAAACATTATGATACAAATACTATAATATTATTTTAAAATGTAGAACAAATTATTTATTAGTTTAATTCTGATTTAAAAAAAAAGAGAAAAATTCAGAATGTAATGTATTTAATAGCAAACATTTAAGCATACTATATTTTAAATTAATTAAATTTCAATTTGTTCTAAAACTTTATACTAAAGTTATTTATTATTTTAAAAATGATCATTTTACACGAAAACATTTTTCATGATCAATAAAAATTGATCTATTCCAGATGAATTTCAATAATTTAAACAAGAAATTAATAACTGCAACACATACTGATGGGCAAATCGTGTCAATTCGATTAACATACGAATTCGAAAAAAAAAAAGAATGAGGCTATTCTTAAATTTCCATAGCTCATAGAGAAAAATTTTGGTATCTAGATTTACCTTTAATACTTGCCCAAATTCTTATAATAAATCGCCTTTGAAAGAATATAGTCTTGAATTTTAAGACCATTTTACCATTAAGCAACTAGTCACGATTTTTGTGATTTCTTTATTAACCAAAGGAATGGTTACAGTCGAAGTTACAACCTTTTATTTTCATATCTAAATTTTCTTTAATTGTTAAAAAGTAAATGCAGTCTAATAACAAATAGGGTTTAATTTTGTCAGTTGAACACCGGTAGTAGCGTACTGTATTTCTTTTCTTAAAATATAATATTAATATTCTTTTTCAATTAGAAAATCAATTTTTGATTTCCTTTTAATTAAAACTATATAATAATTATTAAAAATTTAAATCTTGTCAAATGGAAAGATCAGTATTTCTTGAATTTAATATTACATATATTTTACCATTTATCATACGGTCGCTTGAACATAGAAAAATATTTCGAAACCATTTCATTAAATGTTTTTATCTTCTAAGAGAATTGTCACAATCATGCTTAAATTTTACAACCTCATTTTAGAATTTTTTTTTTTAAGAAAAAAGAAAAAATTCTTTTGAGCACATAAAAACTAACATGGCATAAACACAATAAATATTTTTAAAATATCAACAATAAATTAAATTATTTTCCCCGTATGTAAGAAATTAAATTCGTTGCTCTCTTAGATATTATAAATTAATAAGCATTATTAATTGTTTTATTCAAATCTATCAAAAAGATATCGTCTTAAAAATGATTGTACATTAAAACAATCTTTCTTCCGTAAAATTAATAACTATTACTTTATCGCAGTCCTTTTCAATTTATAATTGAATGCGATTTCATATACTACAATTTTTAAAAAATTGTTAAAAAATTTCTGCATACTTTATTTTAATTAATACTATTTTAACTTGAACTTCGTGTTTAGATTTTAGACGGTAAATAATGATTAACGAAAATAATAGCACATTCGTATTCGGAATTACCTTCAAACAAACCTAAAAATATCTATGTGCATTTGTTATTTATAAATTATTTAAATTATGTCGTATGATTTAAAGAGTAAAACTGCCATTTTGATAAATATCTAAAATTTTTCAATATCTTTTTCTTTCTTTTTTTAAATAAAATTAACAGTTATTGCAAATTATTAAGACTACTATTTATTCGACTTCTTATTTTCCTATGGCAACGAGACATATAAAAAACAAGTAAGTTTTCTCGAACGTTAAAAGACACCAGCAAATTCTTTTTTCTTTCATTGTAGGTGTTAGCTGGCGGGTGGTCAGTCAATAATACACAGTGAAGGGGAAAAATAAAAAAAAAAAGAACGAAGGAAGGCAAACCGCCTCCGCTGTTACTAGGTGGAAACAGAGCAGCGAAATCTTCACTGCAGTACTTCCGTTGAGGGAATATTCATCAGGTTAACGGAACTGACGTCACGAATCTGGCTCTACAAATCGATCCTTTTGTCAAAGCAGGAGGGAAACCCCTCTCTTTAGCTCTTCCAATGCCGGTCGAAAGGGGTTTCCCCTGTTCAGTATTTCCCTTGCGCTCTCTCTCCAATGGAAAAAAAAATGCTCAAAAGCATTTCAGTTATGAAAAGATTTTTTGCTCTTTTTTCCTTTTATTATTTGGGGGAAGAACATTTTTAGAATGTCGGTATTCATTTTCCCCCAACAGAGAAATAGGGACATAAAATTCTTTTAGAGTTTACGATGTCATTTACCTTTAGAGTATTTTTTACAGCATTTCATCGAATGGATTTGAGTGTGGTGGAAGTATATATGCATTATAAACTGATCATCTGAATGGTTAATTAATGTTTATACATAATTGTATTAGGTTTTGTAAAACTGAGCATGATTTAAATAAAATTTTAAGAAGCAAATACAAGAAGAACACAGTATGTCTTTAAAACACTAGTTCATTTCTGCGTAGCTAAAAATTTGCAATATATTCAAAATTAAAAAAATATTTACAAAGCTGTTATTTTAATTCGTGTCTCAATATATTTACAAACTTTCATATAGCAAGAAAAAAATATTTTAATTCACACCTGGTCTCTCATTTCAGTCAATTTGTGTCAGCCTCATTCGTGTTTTTCTGAAAAATTTTATATATTATTGAAAAAAAAATGCACTGAAAATCTAAACAGGCTTCTTATCAAACAACTACATACGAAATTCCATTACCAAAATATCGAGAAGCAAAACAAGGCAGAAGAAATTTAAAAGGATCAAACGACAAGCGCCGATACTTTCCGAATAAATATTATAAAATAAAATTGAATTTTTTAAAACATGAATGATTAAAATTAAAATATATAAATAGTGTTTCATGATTATGATTTGAATATTAAACAGTAGCCAATAAAAAAATAATGATTTTCCAAACGTTAACTATTATCGCAAATATTAAGCGAAATGAATTTTTTTTTTTTGCCATTTCACAAAAAAAATATTCGAAATTTTTTAAGCTCGATATTTCGAAACTATATTAAACAATTAAAAAATATAACTTTAATACATAGTAAATTATTTAAAAGAATTCATACTAAAAATTATATTTTAATAACATATGTGAAATCTATTTCATTTAATTAACTTAAAATTTAATTATCGCAAAATACGATTAAATTGTTGATAATTTGCAATTTAAATTTAGAATACGAAAAAAAGGCTTAAGATTGCTTTTGTGTATATGTATAACCAGCTCATTCTTCTGATTTTTAGAAGTTTAATTGTAGACAATTATTCGAATTAATGACAAATTTTTATAGATAACTAAAATTATTTATCTCTGGTATTGAATTTTACTCAGTAATATGCATAATATGAATTCAGACTTTAAGCGTAAGTAATTCTACGAAAAACACTTAAAAAGCTAATGACGTCTACCAATAAGATCTTAATTCATGATTTCGTGCATGACATTTAAAACAGTATTTAAACATACAATTTAAAAATAACATCACGTGTTTTTTCACGTTAATGATATTCCTGCACATCCAATTAACCCAATGGTGAAATTTGAAACAAAGAATCTGATTAGTTTTTAAGATGCATTTATTTTTACTTCTTCCAACCAGTTCCATTAACTGCTTTTGACCAAGGTTACATTGAGCATTAACGATGAGAACTCTTCTTCCAGTTCTCAGAAACCTTTTTAAATTCCAGTTTCACAGACACAAATAAATTTTCAGCGGCATTTCTTTTATCTATTACGTTCTCTAAAAAAGAAAAACACTAATTTGACTCTAAATTAACACTTGAGCAAATGAGTCACAAATTAGAATTCAAAATCGCAATAAGGGTATGATTTACAATCACCCAAACTAAAATATCTACAATGTAGTAATAGATTCAAATTATAAGTAAGCAAATTGTGTTTTAAAATATATTATGAATTATATTTACCTTTTATCTTTCATAATACTTTTAGCTTTTAGTTTTGTTCACAAAAACGAATTATTTCTTTGAATTTTACTAAGGTATATGTATTTGTGATATTGTGCATAAAAAAAATCCCATTTTTCAGAATATTCGAATTATTTGCAGGAAAGGATTATAAACACAAATCCAGAACATAAAAAGAATCGGCAAAACAAGAGTTTCTAGCTTTTTAAAAAAATCTTATAAATGAAGAACTTCTGATGCATCGATATTGGCAATATTAACTATTTTGTAAAAAGATACATTTTAATAAATTATAAAGTCATCAAATTACAGAACACTTTATTTACGTATACTACTTTATTATACAGAAATATAACTATTTAAGCTAAACAGCGATAGAGAGATTTTATATTTCCGAAAAATTTCCAACAAGTTTAGCATTTCCAAATAGTTCTGGATCCATATTTGTTATTTTATGCTTTAAATATATTTTTTCCTAATATTTATTAACCAGAATTTAGAACGAACTTATTTATCGCCAGTAGTTTAAAATTCTTAGCGCTTCAGCTTAAATGCCAAAAGAGAAATCAATAAATCGACTGCGTACAAAATGCGAATGATATCAAATTTAAGCCGCGGCTGAAATGTGGATACCGATTTAAAAGCAAAAATCATAAATAATCAATTCGAATACAATGAGCATATTCCATAGAAATATTGTTAGGGTTACGTCAAGATATAAATTGTGCCACAAATAAAGACCATAAAATGTCATTAATTCGATAGATAGTCAACAAAAGTTAAATTTGCCCACACTACTCAAGAATTTCATTTGAAGTCATACGAATATAAAAAGAAAAGTACTAAGGATTTTTACAATGTTAGGCTTAGAAGAGGAGAAAATTTCTGTATTGAATTTGTACAAAACTTTTGCTACTAAGGGTTGCGATGAATTTTAAATGTACTTAAGGCATCCGACTACGTTCGGAACCGTGATTTAAAAAAAAAAGCGCATAAATGATAATTTTCATGATATTTAGTGTCACTTAGATTAGAATACATGTATAGAATTGTTTTTATAAGGACATTTGACAAAAAATTATTTTAGTAATATTTCGGCAAAAATTAACTTAGAATAACTTTTTTTCAAAATGTTCTCCTTTTGTGAAAATTGCTTTTATTATAATAATATTTTGCCTGTATATAGCTCAGACCTCTGTACAGAGGCTCAACTATGAGTTATGAAAAATTCGCATTATTTTCAGAGTTACAACCCATAGAAATAATTATCGGCGTTTTTTTCTGAAAATTTCTCCCCTTTGTTGTCGTAAAACATGGATAAACCCACTTCTAAGTTATATATTTCAAAACTTCTAGTTGAGCCTCTGTATAGAGGTCTGAGCTATGCATAGGCAAAATATTATTATAATAGAAGCATTTTTCATAAAAGGAGAACATTTTGAAAATGGGTCATTCTATGTTCATTTCTTGTCAAAATATTTTACTTAAATAATTTTTTACTGTAATACAATTCTTAAAACAATTTTATATACATTTTCTAATCTAAATGACACTAAATATCATAAATATTATCCATTAATACTGTAAGGAATACAATAAAAGAACGCGCCAATAATTTTTATTTAAATTGAAAGAAAATTAACCGAACCACACACACAAATCTGAATATTTTTTTCGCGAGAAATAGTTTTACATAATTTTCCTTTTAACATTATGCATTGTCATTTTTCACGTGAATTCTACTTTTCCCAGAACTTTGGCTCCAGTTGCAACGGAAAGCATTTTTGTTTGTGAACATGAAACTTCCATAAACACACAATTACTGAATTTTATTTATTCGATGAAGAGTTCCTGAGTACACAACACGCGGTTTGTTAAGATGACGTCTTGCTTATCGAGCCATACCGCAGCATTGTTCTATTCGAAAACGATTATTCCTTTCCAGAGAAAAATAAGCGGAATAGATTCCAAAATTCGTCTTTTCCAAGAGATAATCGTAGAAAGAATGAAAACAGGAATTTTGCATTTGCCCGCTGTTTGCCTTTTGAGATAATGATCGTGATGAATGGGATGTTTTGTCGAGTTACGAAGAATTGCATTCTTTTTTCAATTTGTTATCTAAAGTTAGGCTTAGATTTTTGAAAATTATGAATTCATCAATATCAAATTCAACCGAAATTTACTAAACTGTTACAAAATAAAAGAACTCCAGCTGCGAAATAAATCGAAGGAGGACCTTTATTTTGTTACCTCATTAAAATATTCTTATTATATTTTGCAAATGTTTAATTATATCGAGAGATGTATTATAAAAAATATCTAGTTCTATCCACAAAATATATTTCACTCCTTTTTTTTTTCATTTTCTTTAATTTTGGATTTGTTGTCACGCATAGAATTTTTCATCATTTTCTTTAAAATTAAAATAACTGAACTTCAATCAATGCTATACTCTGCGATTAACCATTCGACTTTTAAAATATAAATTAAAAACAAGTATTACGACATTTGAATTTTTTTAAAAAATAGAAAAGAAGTAAAATGAGCGTTAATGACACACATTTAAATGGTCTACAGGAGCGAAATGTTGGAATTTGATACTGACACCAAAATTTATATTCACGCGCAAGCACACGTGAGTAATGTATATAAATACCATATTTATTGAATAAAAATGAGACTAATGAGCCAGTGTCGTTGAATTTTAGATCAGTATGATTCAGAGTCTGGACGAATGCGGAATTAAATTTGACACTTCAAAATCGAAATTAACTTTTCATTTCTAAACAAGATTCTGTGAATATTAGGTATAGTGGTTAGTGACGCTAACTGCGGTGCCGTAGGGTCTGGGTTCGAATCCCGCGTAAGACATGGATGTTTGTGTTGTAATCTTTCTCTTCTTAGTGATGTGTGCTTCACGCTTACTTCTATGTAAGCCCCTGTGCGATACTTAGTGGTGCATGGGGTTATAAATGCACTCAATAAAAAAAACATAGCTTTAATTTGATTGCAATAATTCCAGTTTAAAGATATAACATATAGCTTCATCTCGATTTCTCCGCACAAAATGAAGTTATAGACATAACATATTTTTTCAATGAGGAGTGAGTGAATACTAACGTCAGCACTGTTCAGCTACACGAGGGCTTTTGGCGACGGACCTCGTAATTTTGAACCATGGTCAAGGGACGAGGACGACACCTGAGCTGGCACTCCCCTCTCCTAACTACCACATCACACCAAGGAGGACGTTTGAGGTCTCGATAGATTTAACGTGAATCGCTCCTCTACACTGAGGGTCTTCAGCGGTACTAGGCTCGAACTCATGACACCCGGCCACAAGTCCGTTACCTTGTCCACTAGCTACCGTGGGTACTTTTTAATGAAAGAGCATCATAATAAGCTGCTGACGTTATATCTTGTACGTGAACCTCAAACAAGAAAAGCTGAACTGGCCCCTCACTCTTTTAATTTCCACACCATACGTTAACTTGAGGACATATTTAACGTACATCAGCCCCTCTACACGAAAGTGGCAACAGAAATCGAACTCGTGACTCGACAACGCCAATCTAGCGTTCGTGACCATGACCAGTCAGCAACAGCGACTAAATTTAAAAGAAAAACACCAAGTAAGAAATGAAATAAAATAAATTTTCCTTTTTATCAGCTCTTTGTAACATATATTTTAAGTTTGCAACCTATTTTTGTGTTTTAATTTATTACTCTGGTGACTGGGTAGCCTAGTGATCTAATAGTGAACTCATAAACGTTGTCTTTTCCGAGTCGAGACGTCATTGAAAAGCCGTAAAACAGAAGGGCTGGATGCACTTTATATCTGTGGCGGCTGGCTCTGTAGCATTTCTTTGAAATTGGACAATTATCGTGATTCTACTGGTTCAGTTTCGAGCAGTTACTTCGGATTCGATGAACCACAGAGGTCTCTCTTCTCGATAATAAATGTGTGTATAATTATCTGATGGTGTTAACTAAACAGAAGAAAAATTACAATTAACCATACACTATATATCTATCGAGAAATCCTCACGCTGGCATAGTGTGAAACACGGAGAATGGGACGCAACAGAAAGGTATTCTTTTGTAAGCTTCGGAATTTCGAAAACGTTATAATATCAATTTTTAAAGAACTAAAAAGGATATACAGTGAGATACGTTTAACGTGCAAACATTTGTGACGAAATACTGGTTAACAATTCAACGGTCCCGACAAACTACTGTGTATTTTTATCCATTTTTTTCTTAACCACAAACGAACCGCAAAAAAAACTTTTTGAATGAATCAAATACGGAAAAATCCAGTTCACAAACGTTATTTAAGGGTGGTTTCTTTTTCCTGTAGAAGGAGACTAACTTGGCTTTGAAATACCCGTTGGAACACAGCCCGGGACAGAGCCAATTTTGTTTCATCTTAAAATTAAACTCTTCCCCAACCCTACAAACGCCGCACAAAAACATCTTAACTCTCATCAGAATTCGGTGACGAATATATCACAGTGTTAGTTAAAATCAGTGTGATTTTGGTTCGAGTCTTTTCCCTTCGATTTTAGAATATTTTTTTTACGAACAGAATGGCAAAGAGCTCAGCAAACTGCTAATTCGCTTAAAATGAAGAGGGAGCTTCTCAAGGTTGTTGATCAAAATCAGAAGACGAAAACGATAAATCTGTTAAGATTTTATATTCAACTTCAAAATCCAACAGGCATAAAAAAAAAAGCAAATTATGGAAATTTGTTTGAAAACTCATAAAATATAAAATGTACTCTAATAAAATTACTTTTTAAAAAAATATATGCGGGTTTTTTTCCAATATCTTTTAACACGAAAAAATATTTCAGTCCCCTCAGTTTCGTGTTAACTGATTTTCATTGTGTATAAAGAAAATATTCTTCAACTTTCTTCGCAACTGATGCAATCTCAGCGTTGTATTATCTCTCATTATAATATTCAAATTAATTTTTTTACAACTTGTTACTTTCACCTTCGATTTTTGGCACCACGCATGATTCGTTATTTTTTAACACCGTCCTACACCCATTTGTCAAAGTGTCAAGCAGTAGAAAACAAAGAAAACCTAAAATCAACTTCAATGTTCTAACTCCCGTTCCAAGGTTTAACAAAATCTTTAGTTTTCTTTGCAATTACGAGTTGACCTAGAAACCCGGAGTTTAAAAACGATCCTGGCATAACAAACTATAGATAAGGAATGTGAACAGACAATATTTTTCAACGTCACTTTCTTCTTCATCTAACCAGTTTTCTCGTTCACGGTTATACTCTTGACATTTTAATACTAGGGATCCGTTTAGTAAAAAAAGCTGAAGTGTGTATTTGCATTTAAAAAAGGTTTTTCATCTTACTATGTGTTCTAGTTTTTGCGAAATAATATTCGGTCAAAATGCGAAATAAAACTTGAATACAAATGATTTGACTTTTGTGTGAAAAAAAATATTTCTGGCATACTTTCAAAGTAAACGCGGTACGTATTAAACAACAACAAAAAATAATGTATGACGACGTATCATCTTTTAGTTTGAAAGCTGACGGTCCAGTGCAAGATTAAAGTCTAATGGTGCGAGATGTTCCCTTATGCCAAGAAATAGGAATATATCTCGTGCTTTGAGTTGCAATCTAAAACATTTACATTTGATCCGAACAATCGCAGGCGAGGTGCCAAAATCAAAAAACTAAAAACAACTTCATTTTGAGAAGAACTTCACAATATATATATATATATATATATATGGTCTTTAAATACTACTTAACATCAATCGCAGAGACGCATATCAGTAAATTCTAAACCCGATTAAAGACTAATATTTATACAAAATACTGACGCTGAAGTGATGCGTACACCAGTAATCAAATTTGTAGGATTTGATACACAGGAATATTAATGAAATATTAGAAACGCATTTTAGATTACCAGCGGTTCTCTGATTAATTCTGAGAATTCCAGAATTCTGAGCCATAATCAAGCATTGAGGATGACACCTTGTAATTCATGTTATAAATTTTTACAAAACGCTAGATCAGGGGTGGGCAGACTTTTTCAGGGTACGGGCTACTTCTTATTTTTTCAGGGTGTTGCGATCCCCCCAATGGCGTAGGTATAGTGATTTAAACGAAGGTCTACAATACAGTCAAATCTCCATTTTACGAACCTCTATTTTGCCAATTTCTCTATCTGATGTACTTTTTCCTGGAACTAAGAGAGATCTCACGATTTCCTTCGTAAAATAACCTCCAAATAATGAACATTTTTTCTTGTGGTTCGATTTTTTTTCTCCGCATTTTTAAAATATTTCTACATTTTCAGATAATGAAATGGTTATGAGGTCTTAGTGAAGGCGATCACCCCAAAATGTCATATCGGTCCACCGGTTGATCGCGATCGACTTAATGCCCACCCCGGCTCTAGATAATATTTCTCATGCTTTATCGGATGTAGTGTGACCATCTAAATTATTCAACATAAACAAAACCATTTCAGATGAGACATTTCTATTTCGCTTGCTACCGTGTCTTTTCACATAGAATTGTATCAATCCTAAAGAATACTGCAATTTTTAAATTTTTTTTCAGTACTTTGATTTGATTTAGGACATAGGAATCTGAAGCAACACGAGGTCTATAGGGTGAGAGTTATATTTACATCGCACGGGAGGACATTTTAGCCTCGTCATGTTTTAAGTGGATCGACTCTCTCTGCACGGCGGGTCTTCAGCGGTACTAGGCTCGAACTCATGACATGCCTGCCACGAGTCTGTGACCTTGACCACTAGGCTACCAAGGGTATAGACGTTGCAAATCGTAATTTAGAATATCGACAACAGACGAGGACGACACCCGAGTGAGCACCCTATTCTCTCACACCAAGACAAAATCAGCCCCTTTGCACATTAGGTCTTCAGTAACAGCAGGACTCAAAGGCCATCTACTACTCAGCGACCTCGACTACCTGGTTATTGTGGCCATGACCTTTAGAGGAATCAGAAAAACAACTTGCTATAGTACCTTACTCTCTCCTAAATTTAACACTTCGTAACTACTTAGACCAGCGACACTCAATCTGCGGTCCACCAAACCTTTTTAAGTGGCCCGGTCAGTGCCCACTGCTCCGAAAAATTCACTTATATATTAAAAATTCGGTGTAAAGAAATCAAATATATCAATTTAGCTGTCGATGTCGTACGAGGGCGAATTGATATTCTTTTTTTATTTGTAACGGTTGCGGTTAGTGATAACAGACAACAGTGGAGTAGTGGCAGTTTTATGGGTGAACCTAATTTTTAACTATCTTTCATATCTTGCAAGCGAAAAATATTCGACGAAAATGTATCGTTTCAAGACGATTGGCTAATTGTAGTGCAAAACACACCTGAATCAGTAATTGTTTGATTTGTCACGAAAGTGCTGTATTTAAAAAATACCAATAAACAGGGATCATTCAATGACACTTTTCCTCGAAGATCTCTTTCAAGAGATAATAAATAGGCTTTTTTGAATAATCTTAGCAACAAAACATTTTGTCAGTGGTAATGTCGCAGCGATAACAAAGACATCTTCTGAAGTTTGTTATATAATTGGTAATCATAAAACCGTTTACTGATACAGATATTCTTAAATGCTTCTAAATCAGTGTTAGCGGCAAAAATAAAAAAAAAACATAAAAAACAGTAATTAAAAAAGCAAAACAGGAATTCAAATATTTTTTGACCAATTTTATAATATATAATCATAATATAATATAATATATATAATCAAATATTTAACAACGGCCCGCGTGAAATTGCTAACATATGCTTTCGGCCCAGCAGAAAAAAAAAGGTTGAGTATCCCTAACTTAGACTCTTGAAACTCACAGACCCTCCAGCCACTGGTAACATATATCACGTCGAACCTTTTCTTCGCAGTCTGGTGGATCACCTTATTTCTGCGTAATACATTAATATAAAGTAAAAAATACTCAGTAATTTTGTATAAAAAAATACCCGTGGTTGGGGGCTTAATGTGCACAAGTAACGTCATTTAACACGACGCTTTAGGGGGAAAAGAAACCCAAGACCTTTCAGGTCTACTAATCCAGTGATCCGCAACCCCCGGTCCGTGGATCAAATGGTACCGGGCCGCCTAAAGAACATTACATTATTGCCATTTTATTTTAAGTGGTGCATTTCTCTCGGATTTGCGCAACTTTCCACGGAAATCACTTTTATTCATTTTGAAACTATTTTATTCGAAAGCCTATTTATATATATATATATATATATATATATATATATATATATATATATATATATATATATATATATATGTAACTAAATTAAAATTGTTAAACCAAAACAATCTAAAATATAAACAAATCAACGTGTCCCACCCTCAGGGGACCTCGGTAAAATTATCAAACGTTGACCGGTCCGCAGCGATAAAAGGGTTGCGGACACTGTACTAATCGGACTACCCTTGTCTTTGTGGGGAAAAAGGAAACTTGTCAGCTGTGGTGTCACTAAATGGTCTACTGGTGACGGAGATTCATAAGTTTATAATCTTAGATTAAGTAACAGATTAAGTAATTCTAAAAGGGGTCGTCTAATTAGAATTTTTTCCTTGCAAAAAAAAAGAGAAAAAAAAGGGAGAGGGAGGGATAAGAATTATTTATAAGCATATGATTAATTACAGGGCATCAGCCGATAAGGAAAATGCATTGCAATAGTTTTCATAACAGATAAAAAACCCACGCATTTCCATTTAAACAGGAAATTCCTTACCACATGCTTTTCGAGATGTTTCTCTTTGATACTTCTACTTTCCATTTTGAGATCTGAGTGAAACAAATTATCATAGAGAAAGCCAGAAAGGGAAATTAAATATTTAAATATATTTTACAGCATTTTCTTTAACGCAACGGATTACAAAAAAAGGTAAAACATTTTTTTTGTTTGGAGTAGTTTAAAAAAATGTCAATTAAATATATATACATATACATAAACGGAATATACCATTTTTTAAATGTTTATATCTTTAAAGTTGTTCAGCAAATAATTTGATTAAAAAATTTTTAGTATTAGCACAATGACATATTAGAGAAAATAAATTCGAAGCTACTACGGATTTTAATGGATGAAAATTGTAGTAATGTACTAGAAAAAAATGACAAACGATGCAGATAATTTCGAGAGAATAATTTGTCAGTGTTAAATATCCGAATCAAAGACGATTTTATGAGACCTAAAGGCGACGCAGCTGACTTCTATCCATTCGTGCGTGTGAGTGAGCGTTACAGTGCGACGTGAAAAAAGTCGCACTGTAAAGCTACACAAGGGGTACTGGTGACGGACCTCGTAATTTTCGGCCTTGGTCAACTGATGAGGACGACGTCCGAGTTCCTTTTCTGAGCTTCTGCACCACACGAACGAGAGGACATAGAACCTCGATGAATTTAACTTGCATCGGATCCTTTAAGTGACTTCAGTGTCATGGACTCGAACCCAAGACCACTAGGCTACCACGACCACAGCCATTGGTGGGAGTGAGCAAATGTTTATCAACGTCGCATTGTAAACAACACGAGGACTATTGGCGACTGACCTCGTAATTTGAAACATCGATCTAGTGACGAGGACGACACTTAAGCTGACCTTTCCGAAACTACCACAACACGCCAATAGTAGGACAATGAGCCTCGACAGATTTAACGCGAGTCTCACCCTGTCTACTCGGAGGGTCTTCAATGGCACCAGTGAGTGAGTGAATATTAGCATCAAACTGTTTAGCTACATGAGGGCTTTTGGCAACGGACCTTGTAATTTTGAACGAAGGTCAAGTGACGAGGGCGACACCTGAGCTGGCAACCCTTCCCTCTCTAACTACCACACCATGCCAACGGGAAGACGTTTGAGCTCTCGACAGATTTAACGTGCATCGCTCCCCTACACGACGGGTCTTCAGCGGCATTAGGTTCGAACTCCTTACATGCCTGCCCCACGAGTCCATTACCTAGACCACTAGGCTACCACGGCCTCAGTGGAACCAGGGATCGAACTCATAACATGTTAGCTATGAACTCGTCGCCATAACCACTAGGCGACCACTCGTATAGTTGAAAAGCTGTACATACTTTTAAATTTCTCGAGGGATAAAGTGATTTCCTAAATTTTATTTGTATTGAAAACACCAAAGTATTTATATGTACCAGCAAATAGAGACTTCAAATTTATACAAATCGTTCCTCTCGAGTTAGTTTTATTTCGTTTCATTTCTCACTATTTCATCTTTCTCCACTCCTCACTTGAGTAATGATAAGAGATGTTCATGACGTTTCTCTTCCCAAAAGAACTCCCTTTTCCTGTCATGCCATTCATTTCAGCGGACGCCAAAGAGAAGAAATAATTGGCGAAAAGGAGACGAAAATATGATTCGTGTCATTATAGGATGACGAATCCTTCGCCAATCTCTCGTATAATATCCCGAGTCGAAATCACTTTCTCACATATGGATGGGAATTCCTCCAGAATATTCTGGTAAGGAAATCAGTAAACATTAAAGTGATTTTGACGATCTGGACATCAACATCGACGGTGAATTCTTGACTCTGTCCACTCTACAGTCATGGATCTTATCAAGATTAATAAAAGCGAAAGGAATTTATATTCGGAGTTTTTTTTTAAATAAAATTTTTTAATTGCTAATATGAAAAGACGCAATGAATAAGCCTTCGAAAAGCTTATTAAGCTACAGGTATATCAAAAATTTCTTCACAATGTTCTGGAAAATATCTATAATGAAAAAAAACCCATTTTAATGGCAATGTAGTGAACGAGTTCTAAATTAAGTTCATATTTGCTCTCGAAATAGTTTTTACATTTTCATCCTCATGATAAAGACCAACGTCGGTCGAGTTCTTTTATACAAATAACAGGGAAATAATATAATAATAAATGATTGAGTCAACAGCAGCTGACAGCTGTTTTACTTTCCTAATACACACATTATCATTAACTCGACAGTAATTATCGAAAGTGACTCATTAGGAAGCATTAAGCCATCAAAACAAATACACCGATTGCACTAAATCGAGCGATTATTATTTTTTTTAAAAAAGGAAGGAGTTAAGGGTTAATGGAACTAACACGTGTGCGAAAACAAAGTCAAACTAAATGTCTTTGTACTTGCACAATATAATATTTATAATTCTTTCAATAAACACATTGCGGCTTAAAGGAAAAAATCTGTATTGAATCAATATAGAAACGAATGTGTTTTTAAGCCTTTTATAGAGAATGAATTTTGCGTTGCATTCTATTTGGATTGCAGTCTATCTTTACCATAGAGAGGTTACAGAAAGCAATAATCACACTTCTGAACCCATTATGCTAGGAGAACGTCACCAGAGCTAGTATATTCTTTTCTTCGAATTTCCATACATATCACGAAGTGTGTAGAGTCTGGCTACTGTTGGAGGTAGATTTTTTAGTGTTTAACACCCTTCTCCGCACCTGCAGGGGAAGTTGTTATTATCGTAGGAGATAAAGGCGTTGGCCTAGGAAACGGGGCGAACAGAGAAAAGGGGATCCCTTGGTTTTTCAGTTCGAAGCGCTGGACTGAATGTTGTATCAAGAAAAGATAGTTTCTTAGATTTTGGGGTGCGATGTGCTGTATTGACTTTGGTATAAAAGAGATATTAGCTATATTGCTATAGTAGAAAAAATAAGAGTTTTCTGCTCCTTTTGGTACGACGTGTTGCGCTGAGAAGTATTAAGGAAAGTAATGTAGATGATATTACAAAGCGATACTACGATCCAAGAATCGGAAGCAAAATCCGTTGGATGAAGCAATCATTTTTATTTCACAAGATGGTTTCTAATGAATTGTAATTGTGAACTACGATCTAATTACTAAGGCAACATACAAGCTAAACCCCATATTTCCACATCCAAGCTCCGTCAACAGAAGATTTAATGTGCATTATCCTCGGTACATGGTGTACTTTGGAAACAAATCCTATGTATGAATGACGTCACACTATGAGCTCTATGCGAGGGCTACTGGCACGAAACTCCTCTTTTTGAGCTAAAGTCAAAGAACTAATACGGAGGACTAATAAAGGACTTAAGCGGGCAACCCACTCGCCAAAGGAAATATATCCCAATCCATTTATCAATGGTTATAAATACAGCTATTTAAAAAACCATGCGGATCTAACTACTAAGGGCCCTTTAAAATGTCAAGAACTATCGCCAACTTAATGTATATGATTTTCTTCTTCTTTTTGCTAAAGTTTTCTCTAGGACAGAGGTACGAAAATTGCGTCCCCAGAGTTTTTTTTTTGAGACAGCCAAGACAGTCAGAAAAACAAATATAGAGAAAATGTTCTTAACATTTGCGTCGACATACATTTGTGGCAAAGTTTTTCTTGCATGAAGATCAACAAGAGTAAATATAGATAGATGCAAGATGGCTGACATGAACTTGTAGGCTGTGATGGAATTTCAACGAGCACAATCTCAGTCCTGATTTAAAACAAGTTATTTAATTTTTTTTTTAAAATTCAATTCCTACTTCGTGAGAAAAATTGCCATCTGACGGAGCAGGTAACTTCGAAGAAAAACAACAGATAAATGTAAATTAAAATTCAATCAATATTAATTTGAAAATACATCAAGTACATCCACTACAAGTTTAAAAAATTTATTCAACTTCAATGGATGAATAAAAGTATTCTATTAACGGATTGAAAATTTAAATTATATAACAGTAACCACACAAAAATTTTCAAGAGGCAGGTAGAAAGTCCACCATTCTTGTATCATGCTCCTTTTGATTCTGTCGATATTGGGAACAAAAAAGAAAAAAACTAATGTGAAAATAAATATATAATTAACTATTAAAAAATATTTAATTAAATTTTACGTATTATATACTTAAATTATAAAAAAGAAAAAATCAGGCTTTGGGTACCCTAGCTTTTGGTACATATATTTTATAATATGTAACGTAAAACTTATGTGTACTTTGTCGTGGCAGTGATTGAATTTAACATGGCAATGTCCAGGAGGGAAAAAAGGTGGGGTGTGAATGATACTGTATTATCAAGCAGGAATCTTGCAAGGATTAACTCCAATTTATAGCACTTCTTGAAACATATATGCATCTTGATTTGCAATAAACTTTCCTACGGAAAAAGAAAGACAACCACAAACACATTGAGGGCTAGCTGATATTGCCCCTTAATGCGCAAGATACAGCGAGGAAACTGATTTCCAGATCTCGGTATTTAAGGAAAGACAACGTGATTTAGAGGGGATGTGAAATTTTAAACCCGGAGTGGTAATCAATTAAAATAATACATGGTTGCGAAGAGAATTGTAAAATCATTAAACTATTTTTTAAATTAACCCAAACAACACAACACACATTTATATATTAAGGAAGAGTTGAAGTAATAGTAGAAATTGAAAAATAGCAGAAGTTTAAACTTATTCTTAAATTAAATGCGTTTGCATCTGTAGATGATATGAAACCAGAAGAATAAATAAATTGAATAAAATTGCCATTATTTTATTTAACGTATGTGCTTTTAGTAAATATACTTCTGAATATTCAAATTTAACTACTGAATGTAATCCCCCTTTAAAAAGCTTTTAAAAACATCTTCCTCTTGCCACATTGTGGCCTCAGCGCCGACAAAAAAAAATTGCCTATCCTTACTCTTAAAGTAAAAGAATTGGAAGATTTTTATCGAAGACACATCAGTAATTAAAAATTGATTGATTTTAAAACACTTCCCCGGTATTGAAATTTTAATCAGTTAAAAGAATTATGATACATATTGATATTTGGCCCAACCTATAAACCTACTGCATAGCATTACTGCGATGATAATTAATCTAACAAGTGAGACTGAATATTGAAAGGAAAATATATAAATTCTAGTTTTAAATATTAAACCGAGATTTTAGAGAGAATGCCTCTTACCTCATTCAATTAAAATGTTATGGCAAACTACAAATTTAAAACTTCTATTAGAAGCTCATATTTTTTCTAAACAAAATAACAGCCCAAATAAGGCTTCTGGTGTCATTTGCATCAGATTACTCCTCTCTCTCTCTGACATTAGATCTAAAAACCCACGCCCTAAAAAAAATCGAACCAACTTTCCCCCCAAAAAAAAAATATTTTCCAAAATAACCATCTGTGTTTAAATTCAATATGATCTTGTTTTTTTTATGCCTCATTAGGAAAGCAAGAAATAAACAACAACCGCTCAGAAGTGACGCAATCGTCTGTTTACCAAACCGGAAGTGGCGCAGAAGCGCGGAAGCACCCATTTCCCGGCAGAAAACAAAGGAATTGACATAATCTTATGCAACTCCTTCCCTCTTAAAGAAATAAACAATGTCTAATTAAAAATTTTTATAGCCAACAAAAATCATTCACCCTTTTTGCTCGTCTGCCCTTAAATACGATCCTTGCCCTTGTATTGAAATGATATATTTATCCTTGACCATCGGCGGTAACTTTTTACTCTTAGATCTGAAATATTTTTTTCAAAGAAGTTGTACCAGACCGGTACAACATGCGTTTGGTAAATAAATACATTTTGAAAATATCGTACTGCAATAATGAAAGGTCACGAAAGAGGTGCTTCATAACTTTGAGCCACGGTCGGGTGGTGAGGACGACACAAAAACTGACACCCTACTCTCCAAACTACCACACCCCGCCAACAGGGGGCGGGGGTCGAGTCTCGACAGAACTGAAGAGCATCAACCCCTCGCGGTTTTTCCCAGTAGCAAGGTTTCGAACTCTGCCCCGGACGGAGTTCCCCCTTGCCAAACATAAGTTACGGGGTCGGGGCATGATAAGGACGTTATTTGAACTCCCTTAATGGGGCCGCGGTACCCCAAATGGTCAAGGTAGGGGATCTCGGTTTGTCACGAGCGAGCCCAGTACCCAAGACCCCCTGGGGCAGCGTCCCGTTTTTTGTCAACCAAACGTCCTCCCTTTGGGTGGGGAGGGAAGGTGCCAGCTCGGGGTTACCCTCATCCGATTATGATTCAAAATTACAGGTCCGTCGCCAAAACCCCCTGGGAGCTGAACAGTGCGACGTTAATATTCATTCACTTCGTGCGCATATCGACATTCGGCGTTTTGGGGTGGGGTTTATGGCATGCGAAAAATTTATGCTTAAAACTGGGGAAAACCCATCACCTTTTAATTTCCGTGATATTTTTGTTTCTGAGACGTTCAAATAGTTTTCTTTCTTCCCAAAATTTTCACAGGAGATTTCCCCCTCGAATCTAACACTAAACATCTAATGAATTCGTGATATGTGTTGAAATTTTTAAATAAAAAAAACCTTCTTTTTTATTTTATTAATTAAAAATTTTTGTTTGACAAAGTAAGCAAAAAATAATACTTACGATTTCAGTTTTGTGATAAATGTATTTTTACGCTTGATGTCAAAGGGAAAATTGTGATGCTGTTTTTCGAAGGGATTATTGGGCCAAAAATTTTTAAATAAATGATTTAAATATTTTAAACAAATACTTTTTTTTTTTATTATTTTTTGCAGATATTTATATTAAACACATCAAAGCAGTTGAATTGTTGTTGTTGTTACTTATGCCACCTGATCGACAGTAACATCAGATCAAGGTCCACGAAATTCATCGCGGCGTAGGGCTAGAGTTTTACGCCTGTCGTTAGCCTTAGCTTTGAGCATCTTGCAGATGACAGAACGATTTTGCTCAGTCCCACCCCAATTTTGAGGAAGAACAACCTAGGAATGGTCAGGGGAATCCCACCTCTCTTCCCCTTCCACCAACCTCACAAGAGGACTTGAGGCTCGACGGCTATTTAGAGTAGCCCCATGCCGTGAAAACACTATACATTTACAAACATCCATGCCTTCTCCCGGTTGAATCCGGCCCCCCCCCACCCAAAATCATCCAAATGCTTTTTTAAAATGTATGACTAAAGTGCATTGAAGGGAAAAATTGGAGATCAATGAAAGGGATATAGCATATTTTTCCAACTACAAAAAATAAGTAAAAACCACGATAAAAAAAGGGTTTTTCACTTTAGGACAGAATATATTCTAATTTTGTGCAATAAAAGAATGATTTTTATGGGTTAGAAATACGTCCGACAAAAAAACTAATAGTTCCTTTCTCCTAACATTATTAAGTCTGAACAGGTTTAACGCGACGGACCTTATAATCTGGAATCTCGATCAAGTGATGAGGACTACACCTGAGCTGGCACCCCACTCTCCAAATTTTCACATCACGCCAACGTGAGGACTTAGAGCATCAACAGATTTAAGGAGCATTAGTGGATATCACGATCATTCTCATCTAGTCTTATGGTAACGATATTTGGATTCTGTCTGCAAACAGGAGAAGTATTGAAATTCTGATTTCGTTACTGAAGAACCGTATCTAGATATAGATTTCGAATCCCAGACTTTTCAACAACAATCAATATAAGATACCACGTTTTTTTTAGCCAAAAAGTTAAAAAATCTCCCGTAGTCATAGTCACACGATAACAGCAATTACCTTTCCAGTGTTATTGGCTTGTTTTGCCAACTTCGATCTTTTCGAAACCTCAAAAATACAAATTTGTCAACAATAATTCTCATAGTAGACAAAATGCATTTCATTTGAACATACAATGCATAAAATAAGATTTTTTTTTAAATTTCAAAATCCTTTGAAAAAATTAAATTTTTTTATTACATTTAAACATTTTTACCGAATTATAAAATTTGAAATTTCACCCAAATTTTATAAATAGAACCTCAAGTACCATCAATCTGAAGTATGTCTTTAATTCAATGGAGCGTTTTATTTTATGCGAATTAGACAATTCGGAGACTATTGTTGTATGATCAATCGACTATCGTGTCTGCATTCAAGTGAAGTGACAGATTTGCAATCTGAACCCTTACTTTACAATACACATAACACTATAAAAAGGATTTAATTCTCTCCGAAAAAGAATTTTAATTCTTTAACTAGGCTGATCAGATTATGGATAGGATGTACAAACACACTCATAGGAAAAAACCATTTATTTAAAGATATTTTTAAAAATGTGACATTAATTCAAACTTAACAAGTTAATTACCAAGGGATACGTATTCATTTTGATCCCAAAATATCCCTCTCTGTTACCTACAAATAGTTTTCAGCCCCCTGTCTTGTACAGATTCCAAAAAATCCAAGGTTTCGTTTACGTAAGTTAGTTAACAAAAAATTAACTATATCTTAACCCATTATTTTCATTCCGCCCCTTTTGTTGGAATGATCTGCCAACCACTTCATTAAAAGGCGTATTTTTTCATCTGCTCAATTCAAAATGCACGTGTTATTTTTATCCGTTTATCGTATAATTTTTTTAAAGTTTTAATTGTTGTTATTTGTAATATATTGTATGTTTTTTTCTTTTAGAGTTGTAAAATATTTTGAAATTAGATTATATTTAAAATGGGAGAATTTTTAAAAATAATATTTGTTCATTTCCGTTTTTTCTCTACCTTAATAAACACCCAAGTTTGAAATTTTGAATTGAGCCTCTACGTTAACTAGTATGTGGGCGTGGTTGATTGATTGAATATTAACGTCGCACTGTTCAGCTACACGAGGCTTTTTGGCACGGACCCGTAATTTTAACCATGGTCAAAATGGCGTGGACGACACCTGAGCCACCCTTCTAACTACCACACCACACCAACGGGAGGCTTTGCTCTCGCAGATTTAACGTGATCGCTGCCTAACGGCGGGTCTTTAGTGGTACTGGGCTCGAACCGTGACAAGGCAGCCACGATCCGATACTATACCACTGGGCTACCGCGGACGTGGGCGTGGTACCCTTTTACGATACCGAACTCTGCCAGCTATCATGAGTTCGAGCCTTTGGTATACCTTCGTAAAGTTAATCAGTTAAGGTTCAGTGTCTTCAAGTTAACGTAGCGTGGAAGAGTTTGGAAGTAGGTGCCAACCTCATGTCCTTCGTCACAACCATCATTTTGAAACTGTGGTCCCTCAAAACCCTCGTGTTGCTTTTTGTGCGACGTTAATAGACGTTTATTTACTCTACTACAGTGCTTCTCAAAGTATGAATATACGCGACCCACCATTCAATCATCTTTTTCATCGCGACCCCCTCCATATAATAACAATGTATTGAATTCAATAATATCATATTTTGACACTAAACTCCAATAGACTTTAACCTTTTTAGTACCACCGACGTATGTAAACGTCTAAGCTCACTTAAAAATTAATTGCCCCAGACGTATATATACGCTCTTCCAAATACGATCTTTTCTGACGTACTATCCATAAAATTATTCGAAGGCTTAATCAATAAAAAAACCTTAAATGTTTTTCGAAGGGTTTTTCTTATTTCAGAAAATTTGCTTATTCACATTTCTTTGCCCCCCCCCAAAAATCCATCAAAGTACGCTTGTCTACGTAAGAAACGGTGGCATTGGGGAGCGAATCGCGTAACTTTTAATCAGCAGTTAAGGAGTTAATTATAAACTGTACAAAATTTCCCAAAGGGAAGTCAAAACCCCGGGTAAATGATATTATCAAAATTTTGTTAACTCAGTATTGTTAAATTAATAATAAAAATATCATTGACGTACTGATACACATTTTTTGTATTATATGTTAAATTTATTTTATATTTTTTTTATCAGAAAGTATTTTTTTTTTGTTGACCCGTAAATTTAATTTTTTAAAAAACCTTTTTTTTCGAATTTTTAATATGGGGCCCCCCTCGGGTTATCTCGCCCCCCCAAAGGGGCCCCTTTGGGGAAGCGCTATTTACTAAACCCAAGGCGCAACACCCCAAAAGGGCCAAGGCCTACTGTACCCATCTCAGAATACGTGACCATTGGGCGGTGAAGTGCATGAGCAAATATACCGATCAGGGTTATCAGTCTGAAGCGAAACCCCCAATGTTTAGTCTCCAGCAAACTTGGTACTCATTTATCGACCCACTGAAGGGATGAATGGCTGAGTCAACCTTGCCCAGCTCGAGGATAGAGCCCGGACCTGTGGTGTGGAAGCGTATATTTATTCTATTAATTAGCACAAAATAATTAATAATGAAATTTTGAGTATTATATAATTTAGAAATACGTTAACTATTCATTAAAGTCTTTTCGTGCAAATACATTATTTCTAATGTTTATATTTTTAGTGTAAAAAGGTCAAACTTATCAAATTGCACCAAAAACACTCATTAATTTACCAAAAAAAAAACAATAAACAAACAAGTATCTCATTAAAATATCTCTGGAAATAGCAAAAAGAAATCTAAGATGGAATGGCAATGAAAAGTGACAGAAATGGAAAAAGATCGATATGGAATCCCGGGTAAGTGACACCCGAGTTTACAAAATCCAGTAAACCCTACAGCAATATTTCTCAAACTTTCAAAGTTTGCGACCCAATTTTCAATCAATTGTCATTTCGCCCCCCACCCCCGAACAATAAAAATGTATTGAATGCAATAATAATGCAATTTGATGCTAAAGCTACAATACGACCTTAATTATAAACCGCACAAATTATTAAGATAAATATTAAATTTTGTATATATTACTTTTAAGTAAAAGATATAATGAATTACTTTAAGTATCTAGTACCTCGCGATCAATGATCACTGCTCTAGAATGACACGTTGCTTCAAAACCATTCCTTTCAAACAAGAATTGTCTCTTCCCATATCAAATTGATGCACACGCAAATTCTTCATAATTCAGAAGGAAAAAAACCTAGAAACTGGGTAAACATAACTGATATGCAAGATTAATTAAAATTATTAAACACATATTTCAGATACTCTACAGTTTATTATAAATATAATTGGGAAATCATATTGCATAATAAGTAAACGATCGGAAGTGATTTATTACTCAATGAGATCATGTTCGAGAAATCTACACAGCGATTTTTATTCAAGAAAGAGCATCCATCTTTATCATTTTCTTTATAAATACCATAATGTGTTTTTAATTATCTATTGTTGTCTGATCGATAAGTCATTCTAAATCGAGTCGTAACCATAAACAATATCCTTTTCACTTCAGTTAAACAGAACTTCATGATTAACGTTTCTAATTTTTATATCGATTACAATATTTCACAGTCGGATTTCTGTCTTCTATATAAATACAAAAAAAAGTTTTTTTTACAAGGAAAAAAGTATTCCTTTACAGGGAAAGAAGGAACGAAAAAAAAAACATTTTCCAACAGAGCTAAGCCTAATCAAAGATTCCGCCAAATCCGATACGTCAGTAAGTTATCTCATAATTAAGATTAATGAGATTGGCAACGCAGAAGAAAAGGAGAGGTAGAAGAATAAATAAACGATTAATGCACATTGCATAATAAGCGTTTAATCGGACTTCCTTGTGTCTTGTTCGGCGATTGCTGCAAACCACAATTTCTTTTTCTCGAATGAGGTCTTCGTGGAAAACGGTTGTAAAGTCAGTTCGGAGTGGAAAGTCATTTCCAATCTATCGACCTAACCACACGGCTTTTTTTATGAGCTCGCAAATGGGACAGGTTTTTTTTTAGGTGGAACAGGATGATTATTGTCTGAGTTTCTTTGAATGGAACTGTCACACGGATAATTCTAGAGTAGAGTGGCGTGTGTGGTTCAAGGAGGTTTATTAAAGGGGTTGGGAGAACCTCAAAAAGAATATTTTTGAAGAGAAAAGTAGTATTTTATAGTCGAGTGATTTCCTGTCGTACCTGAAATTTTCTGAGAATGCGGATTATCAAAAAGAGAAAGGGGAAATATCTAAGAGTCCCTTTTTTTTAAAACTTTTGTCTATACTGAGCTATATTTCAATTGCATCTGCAAGATCTTACACATATTTTCAGTAAAATAATAAAATAAGCCCTCAGAGACGGAATGGCAATATAAAAACGGTTTGGGTACGTTTGAAGTAATTACAAAATTTCTAATAAAAAAAACTCTGAGAAAATAATTTAAAGATTAATATTATTATGTAATATTAAAGCATATATCTTAATAATATATTGAAAAGATTGATATTCGTAAAAATTTGTAAATCAGTAAACTTTAGCAACAAATATTTCCAGAAATGAAATTAAACAATTTTATGCGAGTCGTTATTCATAGTCGGATATTACAGAACTATTAAACAAATATGGTCCTTTGTCTTTCATGTGCTCTTATATAGCTCATTTTTAGGTACTTCTCATACTTATTTTTTCTGATGACTCACGAAATATAAATTCTGTCTACAACTATGTTATTTATTGTACTTGGAGAGTAAAAAAAAACAATACAAATATAAAGTTCATATAAAGGAAATAACCCTAAGTGAATAAGAAAAAAAAATATGCATAAATCCTACCATTTATTAAGTAAATGGATTTACTCAAACTAATGGTAATTACTTAGTTGATATCCATTTAAAGGGATTAGTTTGTTTTTGGCTCATAATTACGTTGTATACGTATTTCTTTTTTGAAAAAAATATTTCATCATTTAAAAAAAGCTGCGAAGTATTTATTATACCCCAGAAACGCATTTGTTAAAAGATAACAGAATTTTGCACACATTATAATTCTAGAAGTCGTTACACATTATAATTCTACAAAATAATAATTATTACATTAATTAAAAAAAATATCATTAAAAAACTGCTACAAAGAATTTTTACTTGAAAGAATGCAGGAATTTCTTTATTTGAAGAACAGATCACGAATTAATTAGACTTCAAAAAGTTATATGGTTTTAGAAGTTAAAATAATTTATTAAATACAATATAGGAGATGAATATGCTGTAGATTTAAAAAAATTATACTATAATTTGTAATTGAGGCGTTTTTTCCTCAACAAAATTTGAAAGAAAAGCTACATTTATAAAAAAACTTCCTTGCAAATGTTTATTTATCTTAAATTACGAATAGTCTTTAAAATTCCTAATGAATTATATATTGAAGAATTTCTTTCCCTAATTAAATCTTCCTTCCTTCACTTAAAGCATATAACAATTTTAACACTTTAATGATATGATTTCAAATTACATATAATAAAATTTTAAAATTAAAAAAAAAACTTTTTTTAGAGGGAACCGACGGAACAGCGCACAAAAAAGGAAGCCTTGTCACTCTAAATAGTGAGAGTTAAAGTGGTACAACAATGTTTTCAATAACAAGCTGTTGTGGACAAAGTCAGAAAAAAAATATAACGTTGCTTCACTGTCAAAACAGCACTCACGAGAACTGTTCGACTAAAATATAATTAGTTCCAGTTTGGCAATCTCGCAACTTATTCAAAACAGATAAGAAACATTCGAAAGCAAGCACTTGCTGTAAAACTTTCTTTTTAACAAGCCAATACTTATTGCCGGAAAGCAACGATTACACGACTTAAGGACAAATACAAATCATACTAACAATATTTGCTGTGTTCTATAGCATTTAGAAAAAAAACCGTACATTTTTATATTTATTTTTAGTCGGAATTAAACATTGCAACTTTTAATCTGCTAATTAGGAAGTAAATTTTACTTATAAGAAAGATGCTACTTCGCTCTCGTTCTTGAATCCCAATCGTAGTCGCAAAGAAATTCATCCATGATTGAGTTGAACACACTAAATATGATATTTTAAGACACACTAAAGGTTTGTTACTGTCTTAGAAAAGGGATCGATCCCTAGAGAGTGATTAGGTGGTTCATTTTATGGGGTCTAAAAAGGAAAAATAATAGTAAAAATCCTCATTTAACTAAGAATCTCTTAATCAAATCGCTGGGGACATCTTCAAGATTTAACGATAAAGAAAATCCCTAACAACAAAGTGCTTTTTTCCCCACTACAAAAATGCCATGAATGTGATTATCTTTAAAGCAATCTAAAGTAATTAAAGATATTAAAGGTTTATTTCGTATTTTCAAGCGCATAGTTTACCATAGATAATTGGAGGAATTTGTCAGCCAAAAGACCCGTTTTCTCATATCAAAAAGAAATTTTTGAAATAAACCAGACAAAAAAAAAAAGCTGTAGCAAAAGTACATTATACGTAATTATAACTATTAGCATTTATGTGAAGAGATAAGGTTTTAAAATCAATTCACATCAGAAACAAATCATTTTTCTTTATAATATTATTTCTTAATTTTTTTATATCCGGAGCTTTCAACAACATTAGAATATATAAATTATAACGTAATTCAATTTTGCAATAATACATCAATAAAAGGCCGATATCAATTAAGAAACGTTTATCTCAACTAAATCTTAAATAATGCGATTATGCTTTTCAAGACATACATTATTCCTCTTATTAATAATGCGTCAATTAATTCATCTCGAAAACATTAAAAATAAATTTCGTTTAATGGAGAAAATATTTGTTCTCAAAAATAGACATGATTAAGCGTAAAAACGTTCTAAATGGATGAGAATAATAAACGTATATGCAATATTAACAACAAATTTATAACTCATGAGAAAGTGAGTGAATGTTTATTAACATCGCCCTATGTAGTGTAACAAAACAGCTGTTAGCAACGAACCTCATAATATTGAATCATATCAAGTGACTAGGATGACATCTGAGCTGGCACCACGCCTCTTCGAATTTCCACGTCACGTAAGCGTGAGGACTTCGACCCATGTATGTTAACGTGCATCGGCCCTTTTAGACGGTAGGTCTTCAATGGCTCTGGGACTCGAACTCATGACCACAAGACTAATACGGCTACAGCTCATAAGAGAAATTATCCAAAAATAAAATATAGCCACAGGATATGAAAAGATGTACAAAATTGCGCCAAAAGATACATAGAATAATAAGCAGTGGTGGCGCAAAGGGGCGTGGGTCCGGACCGTTGACTCCCCTCATCGCCCTTTATATTTTTTTGATTGATTATAATTCAATGTATACAGAACGTTAAATTTATTTATTATTAATAATTCATTTTAGTAATCAATTCTAATTAGTAAATCAATAATTTATTTTTTTGCTGTTTTTTGTTCCCCGCAATCGACAAAAAGGAAAGAATATTTGGTGTTATGTTGGGGTATGATACGAGAAAGGTGGACTTTCGACCCTCAATCCTTAAAGGATTCCCGCGTGCGACACTGTTAATTATCCAACAACTAACAGCATCTTATAATAATTGCATTGCAATTTTTTATTTGTTGAATATATAAAGAAAATCAAGGTTAGAAAAATTCAGTACATAAAAATACATTAAAAAAGTATTTAAAAAAAAGAGAAAAGGTCGGATTTACGAAAGACAATATGGATCATTCAATGTTCCTTTTAAAATCCAAGAGAAACCCCGATTCGTAAGAAAGTAATCTATAAAAACGAAAATACACAAGTATTATTGCTAAAAGAGAAACTAATAGAATAAGAAAGTAATTCGTAGGTTAACTTTCAACGTTCTTCTACTATCAAAGTACATGCCCTGAATAATTCAAAAACTTAATAATAAACACTTCTAAGTTATTTTTCTCGCAAATATATAGTCTGAGCAGTTAATCAGAATGCGAAGAAACACTTCTCCATTCTGTGGAAGGCATGTTTAAAATCATCCAGTAGAGTATAAACACACAGAACGATTTAGAATCCATTATAAATCACTCAGCATGGCCTAGCATAAATATTAAGCGAAAAGCTCACTCTCGCTAGAAGAGAAAAACAACTCGATCAACTGCTGCCATATTTCTTATTTTTAAAAAAAGATTTAATAGTTAAATCGTGCTATGCACCATGCCACTTGGTCAACCTGCTGATTTATTAATTATTAAGTGAGATTCAGCGAATTAAATTTGACCGTTGTGGGGAAAATATATCGTCTGCGTGTATAAGAAATTTTTTTTACAAAATTAGAACTGGCAACTTCCATGATTGAAATCGTCGTTTGCGCTAAAAGAATGCTCATAAATACTCATTTTTTCTAGTCGTAATTAAGAAATTAGAAGAAATGTGTGTGTCTTTCTTTATAAAATTAGATAATATTTTGTTTTGCTAGTTAAGGACATAATAAACATAATCTGAAACATTTTATTACATAGAACCAACCATCTTACTTATATATTTAAACACATCAAGTAATTACATAAATATCTTCCATTTATTTATTTTGATAAAAATCGCAAAAAATAATTCATACTTCTAAGAATTTTTGTGAAATGATTCACTCATTGTAAATCCATCATGTTGACAAAATTGATGAAAAGTTTATCTCAATTTTGTCATAGGTTAAAATTTCTTTTATAAGCGGGGGTTACGTTTAATAACAATTACAACTCTGCATTTTCAGATGATTACAAATAATTAAAAAAATATAAAGAACATTATTCTGTGTGTATATTTAAAATGTAATAAAATTTTTAGCATTTAAACAATTAATGCAGATTTTTTTAAAGTTGTAGCAAAAGCATATAAATCATAATTCAAACTTTGACATTTTAAGCATAGATTCTTTCACTTTTATTATTCGTATTAGAAATGTTTTCGAAGATAGAATTTAAGAAAACCAGAATATAACGCAAGTATCGAGATTAAAAGTTAGTTTTACTGACTTTTTTTAGGTTTTTGTAAAATATCTATATATCTCATTGCATTTTTTATTACAAATTTTAAATAAAAGGAACAATTTGTGTTTTAGTCGTTTTTAATGCCACAACTTAACTAATTTATTTTAGTTTTAAAAGTATTTTAGGAATTTGACCTTTAACTAATACTTTTTAGCATATAATCAGTGTTTATATACATAAAGCTTTCCTGTTTTAGAGAGAGCAATATATACACTATCAAATTACATTTCTGCTTCGTGGCCGCAGTAGCCAAGTTGTGGTTATTATTCCAAATGTAGCAAAGACCTGATATCAAAGAAAGCCCACTGTTTAGAAGGTCAGATGCACGTCAAATTGGTTGAGGCTCTAAGTCCTCACTTTGGAATAGCGTGGAAATTTAGAGAGTTATATTTCAATTCAGAGGGTGTCATTCTCGTCACTTGAATTACGAAGTACATAGTTAATAGTTCCGCGCACTTTCTAAATGCGACGCTAATAAACAATTAAGGTTTCTGAGCACGTTGAAATGACCAAATTCGGTCAAAACACATTTTTTTTTGCTTTTTATTTTTTGAATAGAGCTGTATCTTATGGGGGTTTTCAAAATACACACTTCGTTTTATTTCTACGCTACCTACAGGCCAAGCTACACATTCAACTTTACAAAATTAGAAAAACTGGAAGTGGGTCTTTAATTTACGAGAAGTGGGCATTTAAATTGTTTAAAATCTTATCATGGCGAGTCTGATAACTCAAAATGTTACATAAATGTATTTCTATAAAAGTTTTTGATCCTGATATTTATATTCTCTCTTGTCTAGAGAATGTACTAAAATATTTCTTATTCTATGAATATTTTGAGCTATAGCCTGTGTTATTAAAATAATGGAAATCATTAAAAATGTCCCCTTTCTTATAATATTTACTCTCGATCAGCTCTCAAAGTTTTAAATTTAAATAAAACATTAAAATTTTAGTACATTTTCTTGATAAGTGAATTTGTTTTAGTAATAATTTAATGATATAAATTTATTACTTTTTGCTGTAATTGCTTTGAAGTTTTTCAAAAATATTGCTAAAAATTTCACTTATAACTGCGGTTTTTGTAAATTTAAAATACTTTTTTTAAAAAAAATATTACAAGTTAAATGTTAGTATTTATTAACATTGACTCCTAAAAAAGCATTTATAATGTTTTAGTATGTATTTTTTTAAAAAGTTCTCCGAACGTGTACGGATGGATACCTTAATACATTTCCCCCAGATTTAAGATTTTTTAAAAGAAAAAAAAATATACTCATCTCGATCTTTATTAAAAAAATGAATTTTTATATTAATACATAACTTTAATTTTCTTTCCACAGATATATATATTTCAATATAAACTCAAATTAATTTATTCCAAAGAAACATAAAAACATTAATATCAAACAAATTATGTCGTTATTGTTCGTCTACACGCCGAAATTCAATAATGTTACAGTCTTCATTTCGGCAGACACGATTTTATTTTCCAAATGTCACGTAAAAATACCTTTAATAACAACACCCAACATCTACATATCCTACAATACCCTTTTTCGAAAAAGCATTTTTCGTTTTTCAAACAATGAGGCAATTAACTCAGAATTACTTGCCATTATTTCAAGTTTAGGTACTTCACACAGTGAGGATATATATATAATCACTAAACTATTCATTAACTTGAATTGTGTTCAAGTATCCGCGAGTTTGAAAAGCGTTTAATTAATTTCGGTAAATCCACATCTTGAATGCTCCTATCAGCCCATAAACAAGTCTGTGCTAAATTAAGCCCCGGCATATTAATATATTGTGTTGAGAGAGAGAGAAAGACTAGTTTTACGGCTGATTAATAATCGAGACAGAATTATTAAATTCAGGCAACGAGCACTCTTAACTTTATTGAGCTAGAGATGGGGTCAAAAGATGACCTTTAATAAGTAGGGAACAGTGTATTATTAAAAACGCTCCTTTTTGGGATGGGTTTTAAAGGAAATGTCGCAGGAAAATGATGAAATTAGGAATTTCATCAAATCCATAAGGGAAATGATGTCTTGATGGTAGATGTTTAAATAACGTCTCTTCAAGGTGATTTTCCTGATAAAAGTAAGGGAATTGAACGATCCCTGAGCTGTTTCAGTGAAAGGATGAAATAATATTGTCAAGAGTTTAAAAGTGTTTATTTTACACAAATAGGGGGCATTATTAAACGTAGAAGTAAGTAATACAACAATAGTCAATGAAATACAAATTATTTATTCGAAACTAATTAAAAAATTAGGCTGGTATTTTTTTATGTGTAACATCTTTCCTCTCAGTTGCTTACACACTAAAATATCAATATACCTAAGTTAATCATAAGGAGCATTTATTTAAATATATGGGGTTGATATTTAGGGGATAAATAGTACTACCTGTATGGTTAGGAAGTACAAGGACTCGACTTTCCCAGGTGTCGCCCCCCAGACAGCATTTTGCCGATGCAAATCCTGACTAGTTAGTTCATTTCATCATTTCACTGAAACAGTTCAGAGATTTGATAAAATAACTTACTTTCATCAGGGAAATGACCTGGAAGAGACGTTATTTTAACATCTCCCGTCAATTGATCATTTCCCTTAGGGATTTGATGAAATTCCAAATTTCGTCATTTCCCTGCGAAAGAAATACGCTCATTCAGAAGAGCATTGTCAATAATCTAACTCTCTGAATAAAAAAAAGCACTCTTAAAATAAAAGCTTTTGAATTTTATTTGTTTCATATATCTCTTGAATGTCGATTATCGCATCGTAGCCTCATTGCGTAAGTAAGTGTTTATTGACTCGCACTCGAAAGCAACAAGTGCGCTGTAGGTGACGAACCTCAATTTTGAAACAAGCTCAAGTGACGAGGACGACACCTGAGCTGGCAACCCATTCGAAACTTCCACACCACAGCAATGGTAGGACTTTGAACCTCTGCAGATTTAAAATGCATTGGCCTAATCTAAACAAGGACCTTCATTGCCACTAGAGATGGAACTCATGAGATGCCGATCACGTGATCGTGACTACAGCCACTAGGCTACCACGGCCTCGAAATAAATTCTGAATAATATTTTGAATGATTAATTTTTCGTTAACTAATTGTGTTGCCTAACTTCGTTAGGCAACACAAATCCATTGGCGGTGGATCTCGTAATTTTGAGTCACGGTCAATTGATGAGTACGATACCCGAGCAACACCGCGTTCTTCTAATTCCACATCACGCCAACGGCTTTGTACCTCGACAGATTTAACATGCAATCGGTCTCTTCACAATGTGAGCAGATAACGAGAACGTTACCTCTTATAATTCTGCAAATTCATGACTAAACCATTTTTTAATCCAGAAGCTCAACTATTCATATAGCATGCAATGTTCTACAATTATTCTTCACGATATCTTAGGCAGAATCGAGATTCAAATCTTAGACTTTATATAGCTGCACACAAAATTGTGCACATCTATAAAAATTTAATTCCTAAAAATCATTTAGTAATTTTGGCCTGAAATGAACACAATCAAATATTCATGTTGCGTAAATTATTATGAATTTCAAGGAAAAAGATGCTTGAACTTCAACTATTTTTTTTAAATGGCTACTTAACGTGAAATACCGTCGACCCATTTCGTCAAATCAAAAGACGTCGTCAAATGTCGTGATAGGCAGCTAATAGTGGAAAACCTTTCCCGTGCATGTTCTAATATAATAATAAAAACAATGATAGAATCTGGCGACGTTTTTCAGTTTTGGCAAAATTGGGTGACCGTATAATACGAAAGTACCAAAAAATGTCATTGCAATTAAGTTATAGCCTTTTTCTAACGTATATCTCAGATTAACGTTTTAACCTAGTAGAATCGTCTCCAATCGCAACTTATTCGGCTTCTGTTTGTACTCTAACTTTCGATCGCCGTGGACCCCTTAATGTATCAGCTTAACATCGCGGCCCAAGATTTTGAGCGCCCCTCTCTGACTTCCAGCACATGGCTAAGTGATTTAAATACAATCGTTTCCAAATTGGCGAGCAATGAATTCAGTTCTTAATCTCTGCACATGTTTCTCTACTATTTTTCAACTCCTACTATTAGCTCACACTCTCTATATATTTATTTAACTTGGTGGAATTTTCAATAAAATACATTTTAAAGCGCTCGATTGAGCTGAAATTTTATATACATGATTATTTTAGATGACAATACAATAATTTAATTATTATTAATAATAATTAATTGATTAAAACTAATTATTCAAAGAATTACCAATGCAGCCATGTTAGCCTCATTTTTGGCGACTTGTGTCAAAACTTGAAAATATTTTTTCTCACGCTTTAAAGCATTCAGTTGAACTGAAATTTTATAAACACTATTGTTTTGGATGACAATATGATAAAATGATAATTAATAAAAATTAATGTCCACTTAATGTTGTGCTTCTGTTATATGTATATACATATTTATATTAATTGTAACTATTTAATAAAAAATAGCTAAAATAAAATATTTCTTTGCTGATCTAAGTAGGAATTGACTTAAAATTTTTTATATTACTTGTTTGAAAATATTACGCTGTATTACTGGAAATGTAGTCGCAAACAATAAAAGAACTGAGTTTATATTATAGATCTAGTAATGGGTTTTTTTATAATGGGGCAATTTATAAAATATAGTCTAGGATGGCAAATCTTTCAATTCCTCCACGGGGCCAATCAGAGTCTGTAAAAGAGGAAACTCTTAACAATAAATGAGAGATCTTTGCGGATCCCTAAAATTGTGCTGGGGTCCATTTGGGGTCCGCGGACCCCAGTTTAAGAATCGCTGCTCTAAGCCTTTTTCTTACAAAAATAAAAAATTAAGAAATCATTTTATATTGAAATCACGTCAAATCATGATTGATTGTTGTTGGAACGAATCAGTAGATCATTAATCACACTAATATGCCTCTGTGGTTACTTTTTAACAAATCACTTTCTACTGCATTTTACTAATTAATATTCTATAAATAACTTACCATTGCGAGGAATGCAAATTAAAATTCGAATGAATACTTCCTTTTTTCCACTTGAATTGCATCCCTGGCTGTATACAAGCCTTATCCGCGCATCTAATCCACTGAACTCCACTGATACACGTGTTTTTAATCAGAAGTTCAAAGAACAAATTTAGCCCAGTTTTCACTTCTTTTTCGCATAATCCGAAAATTAACTAGTATGGGTAATTGGTTAAGATATTCAGCTCTAAATAAATAGGTTAAAAACTGCTTTGATTGAATAAATAGTCATTAAGAGATTAGTTCCACTATGAAAAGAACAATGTACGCTTTTGTAAGCATTTGCTAAATGGTTACTTTCAAATGTGTATCTTAATTTTCCTAGAAAGTCACACAGTATATAGCTATAGTTGTAAAACTCAAATGAATTATTCTTTTTGCAGTAGAACAACCAAAACCGTTAATGTTACCAATTTAGGAAGAGTTTTTTGAATAATTAACTTAATTTTTTAAAAAAAAAAACTGTGCTGAGCTGTGTCATGCTTAGTTTCGCCCATTTTTATTAAGAATATTTTTTTAATGTTATATAATGTAAATAGGCGTGAAAATTAAATACGTTTCCATGCCACTGGCGATCTTTGGTGATTAATCTAAGTTTATGGGACGTCATAATCACATGATAGTTGTAATCTCGTGTTTCCGCCAATCAGTTCATGGACCTCACCGTTGCCAAACTTCGGGGGTTTTTTTTACAGTTTTTCTTTCTTTCAAAAGATAAATATTTGCCAACAATAATAACGTAAAAGGAAGTCCCGGACTGGGCAAGGTCGACTTAGCCTTTCATCCCTTCAATGGGTCGATAAATGAGTACCAAGTTTGCTTGGGAACTGAACACTGGGGTTTTTTTTTGCGTCAAACTGACCACTTGACCGAAACATCCGCACATGCACCCCAGCGCCTAAGGTCACGTAAACAGAGATAGGTACAGTAGGCCTTTGCCCTCATGGGTTGTAGAGCCACTGAGTTCAGTACACATAAATACACAAATTCCTTTTCTAAATTGGGGCACAATTACTCAATTAAGATGCCTGCCACATGACATTACAGTAAATTTAATCTCTTTTTATCTGAATTGCAGTGGCGTAACAGAGAACATTAGGCCCTCCAACATTACCTCCCTGCAAAGTCAGGTTTTGGGCCCCAAGTCCAAATATGTACTTAGTGTCAGTCAAACTTTGGGCCCCCTAGAATCCCTGTCTCCTTCCCGCAATGCGGTGGTGAAGGTTACGCCAATGGCAACACAGCGCCTAAGGTCACGTAAACTGAGAAAGGCACAGCAGGTCTTGGCCCTCATGAGCTGTTACGCCACTGAGTTCAGTTCAATAACATAAAAGCAAAACAGTCGCCCAGCCAGTATGGTGGCTATGACCCTCGGCTTGAAACCGAGTAGTTTCGGGTTCAAATCCCGAGTAAGACATGGTTGTATCTTCTTCGAGGAAAGAAGTCGGTCCTTCGTCTGTAATGGATTCCCGTCTCGAAAAGGAAGCAGCGCACCCCTTCTTGTTACATGCTGGGATCATCATCTGTAATAAATGTGTATATTCTTCTGTTGTATTGTATACTTTGTTCTTCACTTGTATTTCATATGTTCCCAGGATAAAAAACACGTCAAAACAAAATGCACACTTGATAAAAAAAATTTACTCATTTAAGGGTTTGTTATTTTTAATTTTGAAAAATTTTTCGAAGAACCTTAATATTTGAACTTTATCAAATTTGAAATTTTATCTAAACTTCACAAGTAAAACAAGTACAAGTCAGTCAGTTTTGAATTTAAGGGAGACCACGTGACTGTACGTATCTTGTGACCATCATGAATTTAGCCCATTGGGTTAACATGCAAGTTCATATAAACTTTAAAAATAAAATGAAAAGGGAAAACCTACAAAAAGGAAAAACGGCATGCCAATTTATTATTGGTCCACAATTCATAGAATAAATTTACATAAATCAAATTTTTAACGCATAATATGGAAATTTTATATTTCACTCAAGCTTAAGAGTATGGAAACAGAAAAACAATCTTTAAATACATATATAATTTAAGCTTCATGCTTTATTCTTTAATATTTATACTGAATTCACTTTTTTCGACTGCACGTCAGTTATAATTTTCAACGCAAAGTAAATCAATAGTATTGCGTGATACGGTATTCCAATAAAAAATCGGAAAAAAAAGCATTCCTTTGTCCGTCAAATTGATATGAAAATAACACAGTAATAAAATAGAATAGTTGCAATCAGCGTTGTTGATTCAAGTGATATATTTTTAATGGATACAATTTAATGGAAAATTTACTTTCGAAATGCAATTTCTATACTAACTCTTATATCTGTACTTCCTAAAATATTATAAATAATAAAAACCTGTTAAACTGATTAAAACATTTTGAATAATAAAAGAATAGTTTAACATAAATTGTAATATTTTTAAGAGATTAGTTTTTTAATGGTTTCGAAAAATATTGGAAATGGTCGAATACAAAAGATAGAATAGTTAATATTTTTATAACTAAAAAATGAAGTTTTAAAGCCATAAAATAAATGTTACAGAATTTCTTCACTTTCACCTCGTACGGTCCGCAAACAATTTTTTTTTTTAAAAAAACTTTTTAGTTAATCACATTTTAACGATTCCTTTTCTTCTCACACACACACACATACTTAACGAAAAGAAACTTCCTCGTTACAATAAATTACACTTTTTTTACATCTCTTAAGAATTCCAAATTAATAAAAAAAATATCCACATATATAAAACGCTTTTTGAATGAACAAGAGAGTTATCCAATCTTTTTTTTTCTTTCTAGTTTCTCTTACGTAAGAAAAAAATTCAGTTCACGTTTGGTTTCCTAATTACTTCTACGAAATTGCATATTCATACTTCTGACGAAAGTAAAAGAAAAAAAAATCGGGATCAAGCCGTTGGCAACAGCGGCCGAATCGTCTGCCATTACGCTGGGCTGTATAATTGGGGTTAGTAATTCAGGCTAGAGCGCGCAAAACATTTCGCAAAGTGATACTCTCGACTAGGTGTTGGGCGCGAAATCGAAGTTGGCTGCTACTCAATGCAGGTGAGGTCACATTGCAAAACACTTTGCTTTTAAATTGCCCCACCCAACCGAATAGACAAAAAAGCATGGTAATTTTAAATAAACTGTGACCGGAGAATGCCAAAAGAGACGGTGAAAGGAAGTCAATTATGTTGCCTCCCTGTCTTTTTTCATTTCTCACGCATTCTGTTCCCGTTTCCCAAATATTTTTGCTTTCCGCGGTATATACCGGGGATGGAAAGCCACGGCACGCGGCACCAAATTTTGGGTACGCCACCGTAAATGGTTTCATTTTTTAAACAAAAACAAAATTCGTATGATTACACACAAAGGTTATTACGAACAAACGAAATTTCGGGCACAGTTTCAGCGAATTTTTTCAGTTCAAAGAATTATCGGAAACGTTCAAGTTTTTAATGTACCCCGATATTGATTTCTTTTAAACTGAACTTTTCCAATTGATTGGTTGAAATTTAAATTTTTTAAATGCAACTGATTAATTTCCCGTCTATTTAATATGGTTCAAAAAAATTTTTTGAAAAAGGAGAAAGTTGGAATTGTTGAAACAGAAAGATTAACAAGCTATGAGAAAATGGAATAATGAAATTTCGGGAAAAATGGAAATTTAATTCCAACAAATTTAACTGTTTGAAAAGTGGGTCATCTATTTTTAACCATATTTTCATCCCCCCCCCTGGGAATAATTATTTTCAGAGATGAATAGCATTAAAATACTTGAAACTGTAGATGACCAATTCGGGAAAAAAAGAACAACAAACTAATATAAGTTTTTTTTTCATCTGTCGGAAAAAAACACACCAATATTTCTTTATTTGAATCACGCGTATGACTAAAAAATTTACTACTATAAGGTGCAAAATATATATTTTTTCGAAATAGAATTTTGAGTTGTTAGTACTTAGTTTTATTATTTTCCCAATAATCACAAGTCAAAATTATTTGACGGCATGTCTATACTTCATTAAACACTTCTTTATAAAAAATTGGCACGTTGATCCATAAAGGTTCGCCACCCCTGGTATATACATTCGCTTATCTGTATTATAATTTGATATCAATTTACATAATATTGTATCGTTTTGATTTGATTGTTTTAATGACGTCGCACTTTAAAGCAGCATGTGGTGATAAATTTTGTAACAGTGTGACGGGTAATGGGCTACATTCATGAAAGTCACATGAAAAATGCAATCATGTGTTCTCCATTGAATTCAAAGCTGACATCAAACTCATACCTGCTGTATTTGTAAAATCCAGATACATGTTCAAATTTGATTATTGGTTAAATATATCCAAGTATTAAGATTGTTGTTAAAGTTTTTTTTAAAAAACCCTCTAATATTATAATAAAAAATATACAAAATAATTTAATATGAAAATGTAATACACTCACAACAAATATAATATTATTCGGGTACTTTTAAATCAAGTGCATTTTGTCTACCTATGTGCATTAGTGTTAACAAATATGTATTTTTCAAAAAGAGTTTTTGTAAAAAGCAAATTGGGCAACAGAGAGGTCTATGAACTGATTGGTTACCAATTTACCACATGATTATAACGTCGATTTACATTTTAAAAAAATCCAAAAACTTTCCGTGTTTATCTTTATTTTAAAAATACAAAAAAAATTAACTAAACATATATATATATATATATATATTGAAAATTGCAACTTGGTTAATATAGTATATATGTCAGGTTTGAAAAGTTAAGGTTCAAAATTAAGTAAGTAATAAATAAAAATAGAGCGAACTCTTTACTATCGCGTAAGGATTTCTGGGTAAATAAGCCTATTTAAAGGTGGAGAGAGCGCTGACGAAGAATGCATAATCGAAAAGGCTTAGCTGTTGACTCCTGGTCGAATTGGTTGTTAATGTTCTACTCGGTTGCGCGCCAAAGGGCCGCCATGTTGGATTTTATGTGATTGAAGCGAAATAAAGAAGTTATTATAGAGATGCCTTCCTCATTTTACCAGCCGGCCTGGGGCCTGTCATATATATATATATATTTAAGCGTCATAAAATTCCTCCTATATACTATCTTAATGCTAACTTCCAAACTGAAGCCAATAGAAAAAATTAATTACTATCCTTCAACTTTAGATCGTCAAGAATTCTCATCCAATTACCTCAATGTAATTATCGACATCGCTAAAAATAAATCCTCCATATATATTTTAATAAAAAACTTATTTTATTAGTTTAAAAAATTACTTATTTTCACACATCACGCGGCTAACACTACATCAACTTAGTGTGTGACTTTCACACAAATAAAACTCTTTAAATCAAAACATTTATCTGATTGGCTTTTGTAAGAGCCTTCTATCATTAAAAGAGCTTTACACACAGAAACACGGACAATCCCTCTTCTTGTGTCACAACTGTTCGCGAATACTGTGTTTCAAAATAATTTTTTCCCCTCACCCGTCAAACTGAAGACATACAAAGTTACAGAAGCCCCTCCCGATATAGTTCCTCGGCGTGCGTCAGAGGGAATCTCGAATGACAGGAAGGGATTAAAACACCGAAAATAAATTAGATTTCCAGCTAATTTGCTGCAATCAGGATAAGGGTGGAGGACCGAGCGTTGAACTGAAGTTCAAGAGATTTGCACAGCTGGCGAACGGAAAAGATTCAGAGAATCCATCCGCTGCAGATGCGAGAAGAAAAAAGCCGATCTTATCATTTTTGGCACTAATTAACGCACATGTGTGTGTGAGGATGCAATCGCTGGGATTTTATTCTCACTGAAGAACACTTACATTGGGAAAATATACGAATAAGTGTAAACACTTTTTTTTACTGTGGAAGAGATTGACAACATTGAGATTGAGATTTTCCCACACATTGAATGAATGCTAAAACCCAAGCAATGATTTTTAGATGCAAGGGAGAAAAAACATTGATGAATAAGTTCTATTAACACTTTTACTATAAAGACTTTATATATATATATAAAAGCAGAAAGTTTTAAAAGCTTTACTTTTGATTAATTTTGATACGAGGTAAATTATTTCACTTTATTTATGAAATAGTTTGAGTGAGAGTTATATTATAACTTCACACTACAAAGCTACACGAGGGAGATTAGTGACAAACCTCGTAATTTTGAAACATGGTCCAATGACGAGGACGACACCTGAGCTGGTTTCTCCCTCTCCAAACTACCACTACGCCAACGGGAGTACTTTGTGCAAGACAGATTTAATGTACATCAACCTCTCTAAACGGAGGGTCTTCAGGGCAACTAAGGCTCGAACCCATGATACGCCAGCCACAGTTCGTGACCATGATCACTAGGTTACCAAGGACACCAGAAAATTCAGCAGATATGAAATCAATGATTCGGTTCAACTCCAAAGTCAGAAGGAAAGACACTCCCCAAAATTCATTCTGCCGATGCTGGTTCCAGATATTTGTAGCAACCTTACTAACTCACTCCCAAGCAATATAGCTGATGTCGATGCTGCCGAAGTCATATTCTGGATATTAGTATGTGATACTAATTATGCGACTTTGTTCTGTATATTTTCTGGTAATTTATACCTTTGAGACCATATCGAATAAAAAATTCAGCAGACCTCATTGCCACCCAACGGGGTTGGATGAAAAAATAAAATTCGAACCTGTACTTAAACTGCAGCATAACTGTTAAAGAAACATTTGCGACGTAAGCCATTGGTCTATTACATCCAAAACACGTAATATAAGATTCATTTAACAAAAGATTGCTGGATAGATATAAAATTTTCTCATTTCAACACTTTAAAATCTTATTAATTATATTTTTAAATTAATTTTCACACTTTCTCATTGGTTTATGTTTTCATAAAATAATAGTTCATTGAGTTAATTTCATTTTTTGTAACAGCCATAAATTCCTAGAAATATTTTTTAAATACTGGAATTCACCACAGAATTGTTTTAGATTAGCTATGTATTACCCCCATGAACAATACCACTTCGCCTACATGGATGGAATTCTATTATGAGTAGAGAACAGACGAAAGTGCATATGGCAACACGAAAATGGAGCTCCCATAACTTAGGATGAAATTCATTTAGTCTGATTGTTTTAATTATATTGCATTACTACGAACACATATTTTTAAAATAAAATATATATGAGTGTGTGTTACGGAATATATTTTGTATTATATTAAAACTTTGTTTATTCCCAAATTAACAAGAAATAGCTATGTAAGTTTAGAATTATACAAAATATCCAAGCTATTGAAAAGTTCAGTATTTTACTATCATTATTTTTTGTAAAAAAATGAATTAAATTTTAACTATTTAACAAAATTATTTGTTTGTATCGGTTAGAACTATTTGTTTCCGCTATATAAATAGGACTTCGTATTCAAATTTCAAATATTTAACACCCATGACTATTTGCTGTAGTAAATTTTCAATATTTTCACACCATTATGAATTATTTAAAATCGAATGTATATTATAAACAATATTTACTTGTATAATTTATATAAACAAGCTCGTGTAAAAAGTGTCAAATCGGTTATATCTTCTAGTATTGCTCAAAAAAGTATTATATAGAAATTAAAGATGTTATTTTCCCAACCTCCACGATTACGAATTATTGACCTACACGAATCAGCGATTCAACAGCGAAACACCGTTCGATGTTTAATTATTAACCAATCAAATTGATCCACGCTGTCGTATTTGGACCAATGGCCTCGCACGCTTCATGGGTTCCGAATTAAAAGAAAAAGAAGAGGGTCAAAGAACTCGAGATCTTTTCTGCAACCTGGCAGGAGCCCAAAAATTTCGTCAACTGTTTTCTGATACAAGCGGCAAATGCGAAAGCAATTTGTCATTGCAGGGACCACCAATGAACACATCTCTGGAGTACACCGAACGATTTTTTTTATATATATATTTGAGTAAACACGTTTCATCATGTTTAAGTGATCATTTGCGTGTCTAAACTGAAGTGAAAAAAATATGATTGTTTTAGAAAATCTGATTCTAACGAGAGAAAATGTCGATAAAAATGGAAAATTTTTTTACCAGCGCACGCCATTAAAGTTTATCACGTGATAAAAAATGAAGAGAACTGAAGTAAAAATGCCAAGATAGGAGATTGAACCCTTGCGTAAAGTGTTAGGAAGTGAAATTCTATTTTACATCGCTTAAATTAAAGGGGCAACTAGAATCATCAATATTAATAGATTTTTTAATTTTGTACGCAATTGAACAAATGCTCGGAATGGGCTTCTCAAGGTTATTGTCACGGAATGTCAAAGGAATCGATTTTAACTCTGAATACATTTTCAGACAGAAAAATGTACCAGACTCCTCATAAATTTGTGACATAACACATTCAAATGTATCTTTAAATCACGTCAGTGGCAGTTTTTAGAGAGCTACCATTTTTTTGTACTTTTGACATGGAATGTGAAATCCTCGTTTGGTATAGTGCTGAAGTTGAAGTACAGATTATATTTAATACCAGAAAAATTGATCGTCTTAAACCGAAATTATTAGCAAGAAAATATGCTGGTATATTATCTACAGCAGGGATGTCGAACCTTTTAAGTCCGCGTGTCATTTTTTGAAAAGAAATGTTAAATGATGTATAGCGTGCCGCCAAGTAATTTTGACTTGTGTGCTAACTGGGAAAATAATCAAACTTAACCAAAACTCTTTATTTTCTACGAAAAAATACAATTTACATTCTGTAGTAGCAAATGTTTTAGTTGTACGTATAATTCAAATTAAAGTTACATTAATGTGACTTCTGTTGTAGCAGATTTAATAACAGATAACAGATTAGGATTGATTGTAAGATGTTATTTTTAGCAGAATGCATGCTGAATTAGAGTCATCTTTTACACGGTTTCTAAGCGAGTCTTTAATGTTATTCATCTCTGAAAAGAATGACTCGCAGGCATAGGTAGATGAAAATATGGTTAAAGTAGCATGAGACAGTTTCTTCCAACAGTTAATTGTATCTGGAATTGAATTCCATGTCCCCAAAATTTCGTTACTGATATTTTTATTTATATTGCTTGTTAATCTTTCTGTTTCAATCAATTCCAACTTTTTCTTGTGTTTCAATAAATTTTTGAATCCATATTGAGCTAGACTGGAAATCACAATCAGTTGCATTTTAATTTCTTCAATCCCCAGTCAATCGAATTGGGAAAAGTTCAATTTATTAATTTATTAAATGAAGTTGTATCGGGGTGCATAATAGACTTGAGTATTACCGATAATTCTTTGAACTGAGAAAATCTCGCTGAAAATTCCTTGATTGACGAATCAATTACGGAAATATTGCCCATAATATTGTGCCGCGTGCCATCAATGGCACGCGTGCTATTGGTTTGCCATCCCTGATCTACAGGATAGCGAAGTAAGAAAAATATTAATGTTGGAACAAGTTTCTATCCAGAAAAGCATCAATTTCAGGGGTTCTACTCTTTAACATTAAAAGAAGATTGCGAAAAACAGTAGCACTTAAAACGTTTGAAAAGCAATTAATTTTTATAACAAACACTTCTCATATATATACATTGTTTTTCACAACTTGTATGAGATTTTATACTAAGCATAACTCATAATCATCATATCCGGCAAGACAGCCCCTCTTGGGCCAGTTCCTTCCTTTGAAGTCTACTCCACAGTGAACTCTTATTCACCTTCAAAAAGTATATTTGCTTTTACGCGCCTGCAACCCCTAATTAAGAGTCGATTTCCGCAAAACCTATTCTTAGTTTATCTCTATTCGTCAAAAGAAACATGTTTTCCAATTTCAAGTCCATCAGTCTATAATAGTCCAAGAAAGGAAATTTTTGCCTAATTTTGTCTTGCCCCATTTCATCGAAGTCGGTTTTCGCAAAATCCATTCTTATCGGATCTCTTCGTAACAAAAGAAACATGCCTGGTAAATTTCAAATCTTTAAATCTAGTAGTTTAGGAGTTTTCGTGATTAGAAAGTCGCTTCTCTATTGTGTTGATAACGTTATTAAAAATTAGTTTTAGTTCCAGAAAAAAAATTTATACAAGATTATTAATATGCAGAGTTAAGAAAGTAAAGAATACAAATAAAACACATTCTGACACATTTATTAACTATTCATGCTCTCTTAAGTTAAAATATGATTTAAATAAAACTACAAACAACCTGAGCATATATACATTTCACATACGCAGGGTTGAAAACATAACCAATGTCATTTTATTTACTTGAAAAGTGCTGGCGTGGTTTAATTTCAAACAGACTGTCGGCTCATCGGGGGGCACAAGGACAACCCGGCCCAAAAGGAGGAAGTAACAAGCCATCCAAACACTATTTGAAAACATTTTAACATTGACATTTTTAAACAAGGACTCCACCCAAAATGTTTTTTAGACTCGCCTTATTCTCATAATTTTAGCATGCCATAACAAATGATCGATTAGCAAAATTTGAAACTGTTCATCACTCAATCCCTTTAAAAGAAAGATTCGGAGACAATAGAGGGACTTTGTTCCCATTTGTCTACAAGAAAGAAATAATTCCAAGAAAATTTCTGCATTAAGGAGCAGATACATTGATAAAAATTACACCAGTCCAATCTAGGGACGGAAACCTTGATACATAGTCATTCACAGACAAAATGTGTGCGCGGTAATTACATAACACGTGAGCAATTTTTCAGTCCAAATACAAGTTTGAGTCTCTATTCCCCAAAAGACCCGAGTGAGTGAATATTAACGTCATACTGTTTAGCTACTCGAGGGCTTTTGGCGACGGACCTCGTACTTTTACCCATGGTCAAGTGACGAGGACGATACCTGAGCTGGCACCCCCTCTTCTAACTATCACACCCCACCAACGGAGCAAGTTTGAGCTCTCGACAGATTTAACGTGCATTGCTCCCTTTAACGGCAGATCTTCAGCGGTACTAAGCTCGAACTCATGACACGCCGGCCACGAGTCCATTAGCTTGACCACCACCGTGGCCACTCCAAAAGACCCGAAGAATAGAGAAGTTTATGTATGTTTAAATATGTCGGTTCTCAACGTCATCAAGCTGGGATGGACGTGAAGAGCAGGAGAGGAAGAGGTTTGAACCGCAGGTGAAATAACAAGGACTTTGATTTGATTCCTGATTACGTCATGTAATTAGGAATTCTACGTTCTAATTACATGACGTCCTACGTAATGATTTGATTTTAGTTCACGTCATGCTCTGAAACAAATGGAGAGCTATTGACGACGTATTTCGTAATTTAGAACCATAATCAAGAGACGAGGACGATACTTGAGCTGGGGCACCTCACTTTCCTAACTTTCGTAGAAAACCAACGTGAGTACCTTGAGATATGACATTTAACGTGCATCAGCCGCTCTACACGATGAGTCTTCAGTAGCACCACGTTTCGAACCCGCGAATCGACGACGTAGGCATCAAGTTCGCGACCATTACCACAGCCCTTAGACAATGAGAACACGTGAGCATGTATTTTTCTTTTAACTTCCTCTCCTCTTGAAGATCCGACATTATTTAAGGAGCGACACTGTTGAGCAAAACGAATCTTAGGAACTATTAAAAATCAAACCCACGACTCAATTGCAATATCCACAACTACGATGACCTAATTCTAGACAGCCATAGCAGTAGATTTATTTAATAGTTAATAACGTCACGATAAAAGCAATATAAAAGCTATCGGCGACAAGTCTGGTAATTTTGAACCACAATTAAGTGACGAGGTCGACTCTCAAGTGATAGCACTCCACTCTGCCAACTTCGATACCACACAAACAAAGGAGCGTTGAGCCTCGACATATTAAACGTGCATTAGTTCTTCGACATTGTAGTCTTCAATGACAACAAGTCTCGAACCTGCGACTCTTTAAAAGTAACGCCGGCCACGGTTTGTAACCATTGTTACTTGAGTTATTGCAGCCTCCCAGGAGAAAGTGCAAAGGGGACGCGTTGTGTATTAGCATAAAATAATTTTTAACGTTATAAAGCTTTACCTGTAACTTAACTATAGTTTTAAACATAATACGAAATGTTTCGTGAATATGGGATAATAGCCTTTGTTGCTCCAAATCCCACATAGAAGATATTAACTGTAACTGTTTCGTGAATAAAAGTTTTTTGGCAGAAGTATCACAGCCGGGTTATAAATCACACACAGTAACATAATATATAAGCTATTAATCAATTGTTCACGCTTCAATTAAATCAACACATTAATTAGTATTTTAAAATTAAATCATTCTTTTTCAATTTCAACTATTAGTTCACTCTCTCCCTTATATATATCTTGCTAAAATTTTCAATCGTTAAATAAAATACTTTCTATTCACCCATTCCAGTTCAAATACATTTTTTTAAACTTGTAGTGGATGACACTTGATGTTAATACAGTTTTTTCAAATATTAATTCATTCATTAAATTAAAAAATGAATAAATAGTAACAAACAAAAATAATAGTCCAACAGCACATATAGAAAGGAAAATCGTTCGTTAAGTCCCAGTAGCGCAATGGATAGCCCGTTGGACTTCTAATCCAAAGGTCGTGGGTTTAAATCCCACCTGGGATGGCCTAATTTTTGAGAGAATGTGATTTCTTTTTTACTATTCAATTTAATTAGAATAATTAAATTTAATGAATGAATGAATAGTAACACAAACAAAAAAAAAGTCTAGCACCCTATATAGAAAGGAAAATGAAAAATTGCAAGGAAAATCGCTTTCTATTTTTCCACTTAATATTGTAATTCTGTCCTATGTATATACATATTTATATTAATGGTAACTATTCAATAAAAGTAACTAAAATAAAGGTTTTCTTTGTTGACCCAAGAAGGAAATTGACTTTACTTTTTTTATATTTTACTTGTTATTCATATAACTTGAAATATAGCCTCCTGATTCTGTTTGATATAAATATAACCCATATATTAATAAAGTGAAAAATATTAGCGAAATTTACACACGCAGTAATGATTAAATATTACAATATTGTATCGCTTAGACAATCTACTCAATAAGATATAATTTTATCTGGAGAGACTTACGCATATAGATCTCGAAAACGAATATAATTCAAGGAGACTTGGATATATTAAGGTTTCCGACTACAAGTTCGGAACAGTGATTTGGCAAAAGCGTATAAATTGATAATGTTAATGATATTTAGTGTCACTTAAATTAGAAAACATAAAATCGTTTTAAGAATATTATTATAATAAAAAATTATTTAAGTAAAATAATTTGACAAAAAATGAACATAGAATGACCAATTTTCAAATATCCTTTTATGAAAAATGCTTCTATTATAATAATATTTTGCCTGTATATAGCTCAGACCTCTGTACAGAGGCTCAACTAGAATTTTTGAAATATATAACTTAGGAGTGGATTTATCCATCTTTTAATACAACAGAGGGGAGACATTTTAAGAAAAAAACGCCGATAATTATTTCAATTGGTAGTAACTCAGAAAATAAAATGAATTTTTCAAAAGTCCTAATTCAGACTCTCTGGAGAAGCAAAATATTATTATTATAGAAGCATTTCTCTTATAAAAGGATGTCATTTTGAAAAAAGATTATTCTAATTTTTTGCCAAAATATTGTATGTAAATTTTTTTTTTTTGTCATAATGTCCTTAAAATAATTTTATGCAAGTATTCTAAGTGACTAAATATCATGAAAATTATCCATTTATGCGCTTTTTTAAAATCAAGGTTCCAAACGTTGTCGGATACCTTAAGGTATGTATTCATGTGATACTTAATATAAAATCGAATTAATGCTTTTATTCTCCTAATTCTAAATAAATGTCACCAAATTCTTTTCAAAGAGATAATTTTTCAAGAGACATTACAGATCCCAAACATATTTTGCTCTTTGATAAATTATTTTATTTTATTTTATTCTTGCGCTGAATAACATCTTTTCATGATCAAAAAGGAACAATTTGTATCTTTTTAAGTACATAAGAAATATTAAAAGATTCTGGGGAAAAAATGAATTTTTAGATTAAGGTATCCGACAACGTTCGGAAACATAATTTTGCAAAAACGTACAAGCGAATATTTTTTTTTAATATTTAGTGTTACTTAGATTAGAGTACATGTATAAAATTGTATTAAAAATACTATTATAATAAAAAAATATTTAAATGTGATATTTCGACAAAAAATGAACATAGAATTATTTATTTTCAAAACATTCTCCTTTTATGAAAAATGCTTCTATAATAATCAGAGGCTTAACTAGCATTTTTGAAATATATAACTTAAAAATGGATTTATCCATATTTTAATACATGAAAATTAAAACATTTTAGGAAAACACACACACAACACCGATTACTATTTCAGTTGGTAGTGACTGGCAAAAATGTGAATTTTTCAATAATCCTAGTTCAAGATCTCTGTAGAAGTCTTAGCTATCAAAAGGCACAATATTATTATTATAGAAGCATTTTTCTTAAAAGAAGAATGTTTTTTGAAAATAACTAATTCTATGTTCATTTTTTGTCAAAATATCGCATTTAAATAATTTGTTGTAATAATATTCTTGAAAAAAATTAATACCTGTATCCTAATCTAAGAGACACGAAATATTAAAAAAAAATATTTGTTTGCAGGCTTTTGAAAAATCACAGTTCCGAACGTATTCGAATACCTTAAGGTATTCATGGTAAAATAAGTTGATTCAACGTGTCATTTTTTCAAAAACAATTTTGACAATCGAAGCGTTGAATTTAATGTTAAATCCAGACATGAACCAAATAATTAATTCCATGAAAAAGAAACTTGATTTGCTTTTTTTAAAAAAAAACTTTAAAATATGTCCTATTAAAAATTAAATCTAAAAAAAATACTGGCAATCCGTTTTTGCCCCAAGGTTCGTGTTGTTGCTAAGTAAGTGAATTTACTGAAGTTCGTAATCGATATCGTTGTGTAACGATTGAATTATTTTTTCTCAAAATGTCGAGTCTCGCATTGCCAAAATGAAAACCGAAACTAATAATACAAATAAAACAATATTCGATATTTCATGTATTTTAATGCAGTTGGACGCGAGATAAATAATTGACAGGAGAACCGCTTTAACAAGTCATCTGCAATTCGCTCACAGATGTGGGAGGAGATCAAAACACATGACGTCAGCATATGACGTCAAACTTTCTGAAGGTCGGGATCTGGCACAAATGTGATGTTATATCTTATTTTCTGACTTAAAATTTCGTTTCTGTAACTCGAACAAGCAAATTCTTTGTGAAAACACGAAACTTTTTTTTTGCCAGTGAAATCAATGTGACGTCAGTATAATCATTTTCAAAATTTAATTTTGAACACTGAGAGTATTAAGTAGATACCACACAAGCAAAAATTGAAATAAACTACCGTAAAATCCGGCGTATTGCACGCATTTTTAACACAAAAATTGAGGTCGAAATTTACGGGTGCGCGTTATACGCCGGGTATAAAATTAGAACTAATGAGAAAAAGACTGATAAACTGATGACTCACGTGACATGCAATGATAATAATCCATCAGGAAAATATAACTTACCTGAAAAGAAAAGAAAAATACGATTAATTTGAATGTTACATAATACAAAATCAAACATAACATAATCGCATTTTTTCAGAAAAAAAACATAAAACAATTTTTTAAACATGCTAAAATTACGTATGAAATATATTCAAATATCTTGGAACACGCACACACATTACATATAAATACCGTAAAATCCGGCGTTTTTTTTACACGTTACACGTTTTTTTTAATACAAAAAATGAGATCGAAATTTACGGGCACGTGTTGTACGCAGGGTATAAAAATGATAGCTTTAAAAATAATAATAATAAATGACATAGAAAAAAATTAGGCTTCTACATAGATTGAAATATAGTTTATTTAAAAGAAATGACATTCCTTATGAACTTAAAGGGCTGTAGTTTTAGAAGTGTGTATTATTTTTTTCTGAAACTTTTGGAATAATACTTCGAATAAATGGCTTCAAAACATTAGAGCATTTCGCATATGCATTTCAGGTTTCTTCGTAAAAAGGGGTGCGTGTTATACGGCGAATATACCTAAAAATTAAAAATTGCAGGAAAGTATAGGTGCGCTTTATACGCCGGATTTTACGGTAATTTAAAATTACAGTCTGTAATTTTATATTAGTGCTTAACGATTAAGGTTTATCAAAATTTAAATCGAGAAAAAAGTTTCTTTTTAATTTCATTTTACATTTTTCTGAGTAGAATATTTACAAATTGAATAACAGAAGATTTATTTGATACTACATGTTTTCATAATGTAAACTTCAACATTAAGAAAACAAGTTTCATATTCATTCATACCCAAAATATTGAAAATTTCTTTCATACAATTCATACTGTACTAAATATCGTTCAACTGGACAATGAGCGGCAAATGCACCTAATATTGAGTGCGCGCGCATGAATTAAATAATACTAATATTGTCACTTAACTGTACATATGGTCCATTTTTTCTTCTACATATTTTTTTAAAAGGAATGCAATAAAATATAATTAAAAGTGTAAAAAAATAAAGATAGTGTTTTACTTTTTAGCAACTAATTTATTCATTCATTGAAATCTAATTTTTTAACTTTTTTATTTATTAATATTTAAAGTAAAAATATTAGGCATTAAAAAATTGATTTTTTAAAAATCACAAATCTTTCTTAGAAGTTTATGTTCTTTATTTCAACTGAGTTCACTACAGAAGAGTGTCCCTGCTACTGACAATGAAATCTAATTATAAACTGGGATCTAAATGATACCTCGCACTCACCAAAAATCCATATCACCACACATGCAGACTTGGGCTCGATAAAAAGTCTATAACATCCATCGTTATTTAAATGATATTTAAAATATCTGGAACTCGAATCCGAATCGTTTTATTGGTTATTTATTAACTTCATGCTTAAAAGTTACACGAGTTATTGAAAACTAAGCTTATAACATTGAACAGTTGTCAAGTGAAAGGGAAAACGCGTCTCAGATCAGTGTAACTTCAGCTCTCCCAATTTCCACACCACGTCAGTATGCGTCACCACAAACGCAGCACCCCCGAATCTCAACACGCTTTTGAGAAAAAAATAAAAAATTGTGTAAAATCTTCATTAATATCCAATACTTAAGAAACCTTTCGAAAAAATTTTAAAGAGATAAATAATAAGTTAATAATTTTTTTTTTCCCCAGTATTAAAAACTTTCAAATACTAACATGAGCCTATAATTACTCTAAGCGTCAGTATCGTGTTTCGAAAACGATTCGTCAATCTCACTGTCACAGCTGACTTCGGAATGGGAGCCAGGATCGCCATTTTCCCAACGGTGTCGTCTTCCGTGCCATCCAATGCATCTGTTACGCAACCTTTTTTATATAGTAGAACGGAAAAGAATGTGAAGGAATTATTAAAGCAAAAATTATATCATTTTGTTTACGCCATCGACGTATCTTTGTTTCATTTATACCAAATTTTTGTGGCCACGTTTGTTTCAGTTTTTCATCATATAAAAAGCCTCCTTTTAAAACATGCGTCAAGTTAAGCGTCTTAATAAAAATACCAAAATTTTTATTTTTGGGGATTGAAATCGTATACAAAATAAATAAATAAATAAAATTCCTAAATACGAGCAAACAACGATGTTTAGGATAGATTAAATACTGGAGATAAACTACGAAAAAGGATAAATCATCGATGCAAGTGGATAGAATGGACGGTTACATTTTTCTTTTTGAAAGAGGTGGAAACTCTATCCAACAAATGTTTTGCCTTTGATTCTAAGCCGCATCCGATTTTCAGTAGCATTAACACTGGAAAAATAGAGCGGCTTAGATTCGAGTAAATACGGTACAAATATATAATTGCTTCTTCATACATTATATATTAAACTATATGTAATCACAAACTTGTGCCCAGTGAATGAGTGTTTATTAACGTCGAACACTATAAAGCAAAATACGAGTCATTAGTGACGGACCTTAGAATTTCAAATCACGATTAAAATGGTGATAACGATACCTAAAAACTGGCAAAAGGGTTTTAGTTTGAGGAATATTAACGTCGCACTGTTCAGCTACACGAGGGTTTCGGCGACGGACCACGAATTTTGAACCATGGTCAAGGGCGGGGCGCACCGAGCGGACCCCTCCCTAACTCCCACACCAACCACACCAAGGGGAGGACGTTTCAGCCCCCGAAGATTTAACGTGCATCCCCGCCCCACAGGGGGGTTTTTAGTGGTACTGCCTGAACTGGGACAAGGCAACCCACGATCCGATACCTTAACCACGGGCTACCGCGCCCTCCCCCGGCAAAGCTCCCACACCTTTAAAATTTGGGAGGACATTGAGTCAGGACAGAATTTTTATGCATTAGTCCCTGAACTCGGCGGGTCTTATGTGGCACCACGGCTCGAATTCTTGACCCGCCAGCTATGAGTTCGAGACCACTGGTTTGATTTTTTATTAACGTTGCACTTAAAAGGAACACGAGGGCCGATGCCAAGAAGACCATTGGGAAAGGGCTGATAAACTGTCGAGGTACAAATTATTCCCTTGGCGGGGTTTAGTTAGGGGGGAAAAGGGTACCGACTCATGTAGTCTTTTTTCCCTTTGACAGATGCTCGAAATTACGAGGTCCATCGTCCCCACAGCCCTTGTTATACATTAATAAAACAACAAATCAGACTTAGATAAATTAACACTATATTACCAATGCTGTTCATTATAATGGACAATGGACTCGATTCATCTGACGTCATTATCACGTGATAGGATGCTAAGTAAATGGCTACGTGTTTATTTCGTGTTTGATTCGACTGAGTATTTTGGCGGCATTTTCGGATTTGCATCTACTATCATAACAAAATGAAATACTGCAGCGTATTAAATTACCTAAGACCGTAGGGTGAAAATGTTTTTGGGGTTTCCACTAAAATCCAATTTTTTTAAAAATGGATACAAAATTTAGGGGGAAAAACTTCCCAAAACCCCCAACTATTCATCAATATGTCGATCATTTTAAAGAAGCAGCTTTAGGTATCAGCCTTCACCAAAGAAGGAATTAACGGTTTCCACTGAAGAGAGAGAAAAACCATATTTATTAAAAAAAAGGGTAAAAAATATTTTAATTTGTTTTCAAACCATTTATTTTCATATGCCCAAAAATTTTTAAAGAATATGTTTTTTAAAACCCTTTCACCAAAAGTAGAACATTAAAAAAAATTTCCCCTTTAAAAATTTTAAAAATTTTTTTAAAAACCAAAAACTACCCAAAAATTTTGAGGAAAAAATTAAATCTTCCCCTGTCCGGGGTTAAAAAGGGATAAACCCCAAAACCCATTTGACTGAAATGATATTTTTTTAACTTTTTCGGGTATTTAAAATTTTTTTTGCAAAAACAAATTTAAACAAATTTGAAGGTTTTTTGGGAAAAGAAAAAAAAAAAAATTCGTCCCCAAAAAATTTTTAAATTTTTGTACTTTTGAAAAATAATTTTTTCGGAAATTTTGCAAATTTTTACAAAAAGGAAACCCAATTTTAAAAAAAATTTTTAAAAAATTTTTTTTTTTTTTAAAAACCAACACAAATTTTGCTCTGAAAATTTTTTAACCAAAATTAAAAAAATTTTAAAAATTTTTTAAAAAAAAATTTAGGGAAAAAAATAATATAAAAGTTTATTTTTAAAATTTTTTTTTTAAAAAATATTAAATGGAAAAATTTTTAACCCCTTTAAACCCCCCCCAAATTCCCCCTTTAAAAAATTTATATAATTAAATTAAAATTTAAAATTATTATATTATTTAAATATTTATTATAAAATTCCTTTAAGACAAAATTTTAAAAAAAAATAACAATTAAAGACGAGGTCGATACAAAGTGGGTATTTTCTCTTCACACCCCATCCCAAAGAGTTTTGACTTTTAGGAAGAGATTTGACTTTCATCAGCCTCTCTCGTGACGAATCTTCAGTGATCTTAGAATATACGATAGGACAGAAACAACAAAGGCTTCGGGGCTCGCGGGTCATGACTGCTCGGTTCCCAAATGCCCCAACCCTACAAACCCAAAAAGGGTCAAAATGGACTAAATTCATGGACTTTTTTTGGTCACATGAAAACCCGAGCCACGTGTTTTCGGCCCCAACCAGCTCATAAATTAATGCGACTCATAATTATTCATAAATATAATCAGGGTTTCCCAAACCAATTGGTTCAGTGCTTCCCCTGTTCCCAAAAACCTTTTGTTTTTTGCAGGAACTTTTTTTTTAAAAAATTCTTTTTTCAACGATATAATAATCACATAGTTAAAAAAAAAATGCACTTCTTTTAAAAAAGTATTCGAAAATGAAAGGTTTTTTTTAATTTTTTAAAAAATGTTTAAAAATTTTAACACGTAAAAATAATAAAATTTTAAAAGATTAAACTTTACAAGTTGAACAAAAAATTATAATTTTTAATCAAGGGGAAAACGTGATTTCCGTTATCATGGACTACTAATTTTTGGGCCATTCGCATTTTCCCCTAACAACTGATGGCATTATCTTTTTTACAATCCATAGGTGGCGTAAAAACTGGGCTTTTTTTTTGGGTTTCCCGAATGCCATTGGAAAACTTTTCCCCCGGATCCCCCTGGTTTGAATAATCGACATTTTATTATCTTCCATGTCATTTACCAAGAACCTTGCACAAGGAAGAAGGCATGAAGGCCCATAAATATGACATCCACCACACTCACGGATTGTAAAATGCTTTGAAACAACACCAGCCGTGGAAGTGGTTTTCCGTAGAACCTTCACCGCACGAACAGAGGGAAGTCTGGCCGTTTTTCACAGACCGATGCACACGAAAAACCGCGCTTCGTTGAACCCAGAGGCAGACACGACACTTTCTGTGCAGAGTGTTCCTATTTTTTAAACCGTGGGTTTTTCTCTTGTGTTGTATTTTCTCCCGTGAACTGTCATCTAGAAACTGCTTCGTGAGTTTTGAACTGTTTTGATTTGAGTGAGGCAAATAGTAAAGCTGTAGGGTGATAGGGAGTTTTTGGAGGAAATACTTATAATACTTTCGATAATATGTTCAGATATCCGACTACCCTAAAATTATAAATTTTTTGTTAAAAAGTGATTTTTTTTTTTTTATGTTTTTTAAAGTTAAAGCTTTAAAAAAAACCAAGTTTATTTTTTTTCCATTCACTAGAAAAAAAACTACAAGTGTTTTAAAAAAAATCAGATACCACTATTTTAAGCAAGAAGTCATTTTTAAAATCTTTTAAAATTTTTGTGTGTTTTTTTTGTTTTTTTAAAAAATCCAAAAAACGGGAAAAGGGGATTGTTTTTAAAAGTCTTAAAAAATATTAAAAAAAATTTTTTTGGTTTTTTTCTGTATAAAAGTAAAAGGTTGTTTTAAATCTTAAATTTTATCCAAAATTTTACAGTCCCTTATGTGAATATAATCACTGTTTTTTTTTTTAAAAAAAATTTTTATGTAATAACCAAAAAAAAGTGCTCTATTTTTTTGTAAAAAATTAAAAATATTTTTTATTTTTGAAGGCCATTTCAAAAATTAAAAGAAAAAGAAAACACATAAAAAATTGAAAATTTGTTCTAAACTTTTTGGGTACAGTAAATTGGGGAATATTAACGTCGCCTTTTCCCGTACACGGGGTTTTGGCGACGGGAACCGTCTTTTTTACCATGGCCCAATGACGGGGACGCCTGGGCAACCCCCTTTTAACTACCACACCCCAAGGGGGGGACTTTGGGGCCCTTCGACAGTTTTTAACGGTAAACCCCCCAACCGGCGGGTTTCAGTGGTAGGGGCTCGCCGTGAAAAGGGCAGCCACGACCCGATACCTTGATCATGGCTACCGCGGAATTTTGACGGGAAAGGGCCCCCGTTTATGAAATTTTTTTGTAAATTTTTTCCCCTTTTTTCCCTTTTTTGGGGTTAATAATTTTTTTTCTTTTTTTAAATTTTTTTAAAAATTTTTCTTAAATGTACTAAATAAACCCCAAAAAATCAAAAAAAAAAAAAAAAAACCCATTTTTTTTTTTTTTAAAAAAAAAAAAAGCTGTTGCAAGTAAGTAGTCGGGTACTTTAAATCATTGGTTCTCAAATTATTTTTTAATATACCCTTTGGGTTTTAAAACCAAATTGGTAATAGTTTAAATCAAATTGTATACTTATACATATTTTAATTTAAACGTTTTTTTTATGGAAATTATTTTTGATGTATTCCATACAAGGGAAGCTTTGGAAGCGGTTAAAATATATCGGATACGACAATGTTGTTAATTGATGGAGCAATTGTTAAATTTATCGTCTACTGACCACTTAGAATTCGAAAACTTAATATTAATCCTATGGAATTTCTATTCATTTCAGTTCAAATCATGGCTTTTTTCAATTATTTGAGTGTTGAAAAGGGAAAAAAAGGAAAAAAAAATTAACGGGAAAAGGTTTTTAAAAAAACATTTATTCTTAAACCCTTGGGAAATTTTTAAAAATTTTAATCTGTTCAAAACAAATTTTTAAAAATTTGGGCTTTCAATTAAAAAAATTCCCCAAAAAACTTTTTAACCCCCGTCCCTTCCCATTCAAGAAACCAATCCGGGGGGTATCCCCCTTCCCCAGGAAAATTTTCCGGTTCCAATTTAAAAAAGGTTAAATTTTACGGGGGGTTTTTTGGGGAAAAGGGTTTTTAAAATTTAAAAAAAATTTTTTTTTTTTAAATTTTTTAATTTTTTTTTTTTAATAAATTTTAAAAGCATTTTCCCTTTTAATAAACTTAATTCCTTCGAAACCCATTCTTTTTTTCCCTTTTGTTTTTTCTTTTCAAAAATTTTTTTTCTTTTTTTTTGGGGTTTTGGGGGGAAAAGATATTTTTTAAAATTTAAAAAAAAATTAATGTTAATTTTTTAAAAAAAAAAGGTTTTAGAAATTTTAAATTTTTCCTTTTTTTAAAAAATTATAAAGGTTTTTTTTTATGAAAAAAAATTTATTAATAAAAAACCATTAAAAAAAAAAAAACCCAAATTTTTTAAAATAATAATTTGAAAGGGGTGGGGGAAAAAACCCCTATAATTGGAAAATTTTTCCAATTTTAAAAAAAAAGAAACCCCTTTTTTCCCGGGATTTTAAGCGACTTCGGTTTTAAATTAATAAAGAGGTTTTTTTCCACTTTGTAAATTTTTAAATCTTCCGGGGAAAAAGGGAAAAAAAAAGAAAAATTTTTAAGCTTTGAAACTGTATTTTATTTTTTTCCGAAAATTATTGAAGAAAAGCGTCCGGGGCCGCGAATCCAAACCTTTTCGCCCCACCTTTAAAAGAAAAAAACCCAACAAAGGTTTTTTAAAGAAGGCTTTTTTTTTTGGAATTTAAAACCCGTTTAATTCTTTTTTCGCCAAAAACCGCCCGGGCAAAGGTTGGGAAAAAAGGTTTTTTGGAGAAAAGTTTTTTTAGACGGCCCCATCTTAAGGTTTTTTTTTGCGCCTTTTTTTTTTAAAATTTTTCCTTTGGAAAAACAAAATTTTAACAAAGGGCCCATTTTTTACCCAAAAAAAAAAAAACGGTTTTTTTTTTGCTTTTCCAAAAAATTTCTTTAAAAAACCCAAAAAACCCGGGTTTAAAATTTTTTAAAAATAAGGGGAATTTAAAAACCGGGGGGCCCGGGATCCCTTTGGGGAAGGCCGAACCCAAAAACGGGACCATTTGGGGGATGGACCCCCCGTTTTAAAAAATTGCTTAAAAATTCAACCCGGGAAACAAATTTTTAAAAAAAAAAAAACCCAAACCTTGGGGGGAATTTTTTTCGGTTAAAAATTTTAAAACTTTTACAGCATTCCCACGTGAGGACTTGCGTTTCAACAGATTTCGAGAAATTTTATCCCCCTACATACACTGGCGTAGCTAAAAACCCGAGTGGGGCCCCGGGGTTTTGGGTTTTTTTGGGGCCCTTTCTGGAATTTAACATTAAAATGATTTTTGCTTAGTACATGTTTTGGGGCCTTCAAAGCTTGGGGATCCCGTATCATTGATACGGCTGATACGGCGGTAGCTACGCTCCTGTCAACATGGAAAGCTTCCGTGATACCCGACTTGGAATCCTTGACTTGACAGAAACACCGTCGGTGAAGAATTCGTGACCACTTGGCTACTACGATGGTAATTTTACAATTATATAGAAATTAATACATGTTTTGTGATCTAGGTTTAATAAACGAATGCTCAAGTTCTTAAAACAGAAACGTGGAGGAACAAGTACCAAAAATATATATTCAATAAGATTTTAATATCAGCACAAAGAAATTACACAACAGTACCTAAAGTCTACTCAACCTTATTTTCAAACCGGGCCGCATTCATATGGCAGATATTTCATGCGGGCAGCAATATGAGGATTAAGGGAGAAAACATAAGACCTAGGCAATATTGGGAATACAAATGGGGGCATTTTTATCAAAATATTAAAAAATCATTTTTGGCTTTTTTTTACTTTTAGGAATCTTATCAATTTAAGATCAGTAAAATCCTTTCATGTGGGAAAATTGGTCCATGTTGAACAGATGAGGACATGATAAAATTAAGAAAAAAAAGATTTTAAGATTCCCTTTTGGAGGGAAATTTAGGGAAAAGGAACAGGCAAAAAAAGATCAAAATCCCTTTTATATAAAAAGGGTCTGACATTGTTAAACCCTAAAATACAAAATTAAAAAGGGCAGGTCACGTTATCAGAAAAAAACGAAACCGCACCCTAAAAAAATCTTCAAAAATCCAAAACCCAAATTGGGGCCCCACGAAAAAAGTGTAGACCCGTGGATTGGGTGGCCTGAAAAAAAATCTCCCAGTTTTTGGGGCTGGGTTTGGGGAAAACTTTTCAGGAAGAAGGCTGGGCCCCCAAAAAGACTTTTTAAAAAGGCCAAAAAGGGCCCCCCTGGGGTGTCGGCCCCAAGGGAAAGGGAAAGGGAACCCCATCAAAAAAAACCTTTAAAAATAATTTTGGGTTTTTTGCATTTTTACTGAGTTTTGGGGGGAGTTTCGGTTTTTCAATTTTATGACCAAGCTCCCAGTTTACATTCTACTATCATACAAACAAAGCTTTCAAACCCTTTTTATAATTTGATTCTTTTTCCTTTTACAAAGGCTCCCCTTTTTTATTTTAAAAAATTTAAATTTTTTAAGTTGGGGGAAAAAGGCAGCAAAGAGGAAAATTATGATTGAATTCCAGACTGAAATCAGCATTATTTGTTTGTAATTAAAACCTAGTATTACCCACAAAAAATATCACTACCCAGGGTTTAGTTTGTTTTTTTCCCTTTTATTTGTTTTCTAAGCATTACAAAATAGAGAAAAAAAACTTTTCAATTCTTCCCGTACGACATCGACAACAAAATTGGTTGATATGACTGTTTGATGGAATTTCCCGTTACATTTTTAAAAAATCGTTCTTAAATAAGTAAATTTTTTTAAATTGGCTATGGAAAAGGGCACTAGAAAACGGGGTTGGGGGTATCCTTTTGGGCTAATGTCTCCCCACAAAAGGGGAAATAAAACGAGTTATAAAAATAAAACCCCCCCCCCATAAAAAATTTTTCCCCACTTTTTAAAAAAAGAAAAAAAAAGATTAAAAGAAAAGGTTTTACATTTCACCCCCAGGGAAAAGTGGGGAGGGAATTTGGAAAATTCCCCCTTTTGAAACCTTTCCAGACGTTGGGTAACCCTCTACCTGGCCCTTACTCCATCTCCAGGTTGAGATTCTTCGAGCAAATGCACAAAAGATCATTGTGAGCACGAGGATACCATTAATTTTAGAATTCTGTAAACAAAACTTCCCCTTCATTTTTTCCCAAAAAGGGGCCCCCCAAATTTTGGGAAAAGATTAATTATTGGGCCTTTTTCCTTTTACACGTGGGAAAAAAAACAATTCGAAGTATCGGGTTCTTTTACTGCTCTTTTTGGAACGAAAAACAAAAAACTGCTTCGTTCCTGGGTTCGATTTCTCTTGTTTTAGGTAAAATCTTACTTTACCGACTTTTTTACGCTTACAAAATTAAAGATCATAATCGAAATTGAAAATTTTGGGTTTTCTTTTTAAATTTTTAAAAAAAAAATTTGATTGGGAAATAGTCCAAATTTATTTGCCACATACAACTATTGCTCAACAACTAAACATGATAAATATCTTCATAATGAAATATATTAAAATTTCTTAAAATAAATTTTTTAAAGGTTTAAAGGGAAAATTTAAATTTTTTAAAATTTTGGGGGAGATTAAATTGGGTTTTTGCCATCATCATTTATAATTTTTTTCAAATTTTTTACATTTGAGGGGAAAATATAATATTAATGAACAAAAAAAATTTTTTCTACCTTTAAAGTATTTTTTATAAAAAAAATTCTTAAAAATAAAAAACTAAATTTTACCCCTTTTGAGTTCAAATACATTTAACCCCAGAAAATTTTTAAATTTAAAAAATTTAAAAAAATTATCGAAAAAATTTTTTAATTAAAATTAAAAATTTGGGGATTGCACACTTCTGTGAATGCCATAGTTTTTTTTGGCATAGATTCAAAAAATTGGGAAACTAAACGAAATTAAGGTATCCGGGCTACGTTCGGGAAACCCTGATTTTAAAAAACTTTTAAAAAGGATAATATTTTATATTTATGTCCTTAGATTAGAAAAAATATAAAAATTTTTTAAAATAATTTTTACAATAAAAAATTATTTTAAAATACACCTATTTTGACAAAAAAAAGAAAATAAAATGACTCATTTTAAAATGTTCTCCCGGAAAAAATGCTTCTATTCTAAATAATATTTTGCCTGTTTATGTCCCCAGACCCCCGTACAAAAAGGGTCAACTAAATTTTTTAAATATATAACAGAAGTGGGTTTTTCCATGTTTTCCCACAACAGAGGGGAAAAAAAAAAAAAAAAAACGGCCCTTTATTATTTCAATGGGGGGGTAACTCTGAAAATAAATGAATTTTTTCAAAAAAAACATAGTTTTAGCCTCTGTAGAGAGGGAACGGGGCTTTTACAGAAAAAAATTATAATGAAAGCATGTTTCACAACAAAATTTTTTTAAAAAGGGTTTTTCTGGGGTTTAAATTTTGGGCCGAAATAGTATTTTTAAAAAATTTTTTTTTCTCAATGTCCCAAAACAATTTTTATACATGTATTCTAATCTAATGACACTAAAAAAATCCTGAAAATTATCCATTTTTTGACTTTTTAAAAAAATGGTTCCGAAAAGTAGTTGGGCACCTAAATGCTTTAAAGAAAAATTAAATTTTTCTTAGGGGGGGAAGATGTCCAAAAATTGGATGTCCCACGTTCACCACTTATATAATAGTATTAACAATTTCGTATACTCTTTTCAAATAACTACTAATTATTTTGTACTATTTCAAATAGCTACTATGACGCTTGAGAAAAATAATGGTAGCGTGAGAGTTAGGAATTTAAATATTTGGTTTAAGTCGCAGCTATTATTTACAGTATATACATTTACATCGAAGTTACTCAAAATATTGGTTATTTCGTTAGAGTTCAGAATATGATATTTTCTGAGGAAGGAGGCAGCGCACCGTTCTCTTAGGTGTTTTCCAACGGATCCCACCACTCCAGGGTCTTGGGATCGGAGCGGTTTCTTTCTGACCCTTCGAATTACATCCAGCTGGTGGACGGAGTGGGGTTTTCTCTCGGTCAAAGGTTGCCGGGACGATGACAGAAGATAAAACCCCGCAATATTTAGGGGTTCACGCTGCATAGGTTCGGTTTTTTTCCTATCCACAAAAAGAAGCCAATTTTTCAGATGTGTGACGCGAAGACGTCATACTACAAATTATTTTAGCAATTTCAAGAGCCCAATTTGATGCATGCGTAGCAAATTAAATTCCATGTTCTGATTATTAAAAGAGACCAAGGTAGCCAAATTTTCATGAAGTGACCGGTGTGGGTTCGAGACCTACTGCCACTATGCTGTATAAATGGGTTGATGCAAGGCGAAATATATCGAAGCTCAGATAACTGTGGGTGTCAGTTTAAATGTCGTCCTATCTTCACTTAACCAAGATTCAAAATGACAAGGTCCATCGCCTATAACCGTCGTATTGTTTAAAAGAACAACGTTAAAAACAATCAGTCAATCGAATACAAAGAAGCTCTAAGGGAGTGAGTGAATATTAACGTCGCACTATGAAACAACGCGAAGACTGTTGGCAACGGATCTCTTAATTCTGAGCCTCGGCCAAGTGACAAGGACTATTTCTGAGCTGGTACCTCTCTTCAAGCTACCACGCGACCGAAAGGATTTTATGCACGTTAAATCTGTCGTAACTCAAACTCCTCTACACGGTGGTTGGTATTCAATAGCAATAGGGCTCGAACTCACACACATGACGAGCCAGCTACGAATTCGTGACCATAACCAATTAGCTACCCAGTGGCGTAACGGAGAATATTAGGGCCCCCTTGCAAAGTCAGGTTTTGGTGTCCCCTAGCATACTGTACCCACCCTGCGATGTGGGGTTTGTGGGGGTATATATATAATTTGGAATAATTATTCGCTTCAGTGGCGTACACAAGAATGAGGTTACCCCCTCCCCCATTGACCAATAGATTTTGAATTTTTACCGTAGTTTATCTCTCGGTGCTTTTCGTCTACAAGGTTTTTTTTTAGAATGTACCCCCCTCCCATAAAAGAAGCCTGTGCAGGGGCGTAATAGAGAATATTAGGACCACTCTGTTTTTCGGTTTGGGACCCCAAGCCGGAGCTTACTCATAATATCAGGCTTTGGAGCACCTAGAATCCTAGATGCAATGCGGGGGTGTACGTTACGCCACTGTAGCTACCACAGTTAAACAAAAAAATTTTTTAATTGAGCCGAATAAATGGATTTCAAAAATAGCTATTTAACACTTAAAATCCATCAAATTCCTTGACAGTTTAGTTTTGTTACATTATTCCTCACACAAAAAAAAACTTTGGCTCATACTTGATATTGATGGCAACTTAAAACCAAAGAGAGACAGAGGACCCGTTCCTCCAACGGTTTCTTTGATGGATGGGTCTTTATAATCGGAATCGGCATTACAGGGAGTAAAATGAGGTGAAAGGATTCAATTTCGGTGACGTCACGGGATGTAATGAGGCTGCGAGTTGTCAATGCGATTAGCATCACAGACTTCATGCATCGCAAGTCACCCGAAAAAAAAGAAACATTTTCGGAAATTGGGTGAAAACGACAATCACAGAATTGGGTAGAAAGTGCATTTTGATGAAATTTACCGTTAATACTTTTTGTATTGGTACTCCACATAATCGCTTAAGCGATTACAAGTAAGAGAATATTTTTAACATATGCAGAAATTAAATGTAAAATCATTTACCGGGAAAAAAGGGTTTGATGATTAGAAAAAATAAGTACACATTGACATATTACATAGAATTTTGTATGTATTTTCCAGAAAAATGTTTAATTCTAAGAAAATCATTTAGATTTTGAATGAAATTAAAGTTTTCTTCTGAACAATTCAAAGCATGCACTGATTGATACGAGAAAAACCGGAACTTTATTACAAAAAAAAGTCCCTGAAAAATTTAACGAACATCTGAACAAACACCTCAGTCATATAAAAGAATTGAATTCCTTTGCAATATAGATCTTCTGTTACTACATGTTACAATCTTTTAATGGTATAATCTGATTGGTTTCTTGCTTTTATTGAGGCAACGGCCATATGTGACCAAACTAGGCGCACGCACACACACAAAAATTCGTGTATTTATGAAAATAGAGTGCATTTATAAAAACTCTTTCGTAAGTTAAAGAAAGAAAAAGGATAAATGATGGTTCAAAAATGGAGAAATATCGCTAATCCCTCTCAGGATCGTGTCTCCCAAGGTGTTCAGAAGACAGCCAACTCTATGACAGAAATAAAAGACCTCTCGGGAATTATCAAAAAATAAGACCTCGAGATTTTGAGACTTGAGCCCTCGATAATGAAACTCATAATGTAGGATTCCTCTTTCACTTCTCTGTCGCTTATTTCTGCGACAAATTTCCATCTAAACTAACAGATTCCAATTCAAGAATAACTTACATATGTATTTGTTTTCATTACTATATAATTAGAATTCAACAGAAAAATTTCTCAATAGATCAGGTATTTTTCTCGCCAATACCAGAAGTAGATTTTGGGTCCATCATTTCTCTCTATAAATTTTCACATCGTAAGAAACGAATCGGTTGGTTTGTTTTGAATCGAGCAACTTAAAATCTACACGTGGTCTGCTGAAGACAGACCTCCTAATTTTGAAGCGCGGTCCAATAACGAGGTTGACACCTGAACTGGAATCATACACTTGACATCCACACCATGTCAACGTGTACTATTTTGAATTCAATCCCCAATGGTTGAGTACATTTTACTTCAGAATTGGAATTTATTATTTAGAACTATGGCTAATAAACGAAAATCTCAAATGAGCTTGTATTTCCATCGCCTAACATCCACATTACGTCATGTGAAGACATACGATCTCGGTTCATTTAACTCGTAGCGACTCCAGCACGACTTTTCTTTTGATGAAATCAATACTAATAACGAGATGTTAACGAGTGAGTGAATATTAGCGTCGCACTGTTCAGCTACACGAGGGCTTTTGGTGACGGACCTCGTAATTTTGAATCATGGTCAGGTGGCGAGGACGACACCTGAGCTGGCACCCCCTCTCCTAACTACGAGATGTTAAACGAGGCCCCAAGTAATATTTGCAATGCTAATTAAAATCCAACAGACTTTATTACTCCACATAATTTGTTTTTGTGGTATATATATATCCCTATTATTCTACACAACTTTTAAACCATGACTTCAACTAATACTTGCCCCCCCCTCTTTCTTTGATTTAATAATCAAAATACTAACTAAGAAAACAAATTTCTCAAGTCTGAAACTAATGATAGAAAAAATGCTTTATCAATCGCAAATTCGATTACTTTTATTTCCATGCAAAATTTAACACTTAACAGTCTCAGATAGAAAAATTATAATTTATTATATAGTCCTTTTTTCCCCGAAATCGGAAAAGCACTTTCATTTCAACTCTTTTCTGAAGCACGAATAGTGAGTGCCTCGTGAGTATTTAACGAAGAGGGAGAGATGCCAAAAACTGCCAAGATACACAACCCTTTCCCCTTTTCGAAGTGTCTTCATCCCCTCGTCCTTCCCTCTCAATTCAAGGTCACACCGCCCCTAGTAACCGACTCTATCGACTGGACGCCCCACTCACGTTCCTGTTTGCGCCCTTCCATTCCTCTTGAGAATTGGAATAAAAAAAATAAAAAAATGAACACGTACAAAAAACAAAAAAAAAAGCCAGGGAGAAAAAAAATCTAACTCCTGTTTTTTGGGTACATTCATAATTAATCGAAGGAATCCTTTTTTACGGAATCAAATACGAAAATTACAGGAGAAGCAAGAATTAAAACCACTTGCACGAATTACGGAAATTCACTAATAAAAGGAAGAAAAAATTGGAGCGATCTAAGAGCACAGTATTACGGAGAGCTAAAGTATTGCAGCCAATTTCGTTTAAAATGTAACAATTTCAAAGACATATCTAATTCAGAACCCTTCTGTAATATATATTTATTATATATGGAATTCTAAAACACTTACGATTAAAATCTTTACATCAATTTTTTAATTGAACAAAAAGTATTGAATTTCATTAATATAAATATTATTTCATTAAAGAGAAAAAAAAATAATGTGTGTTTTCTAAGGAAATGAATTGTTTTTGGTTTTAAAATTTCGTTTATCATTGTTATTCTTTTAAGTTTTCTACTGAAAAAAGTAAAATTGAGAAAAATCTTAAATTTTTTTTCAAATTATACACAATATAATTTGAAAAGAAAACTGTTTATAAAAGAGAATAACTTAGTTATTAGATTCAATACAAAACTAGACAATTGTTTGTTGTAATTTCCTGTAGCATAGTAAAATGTAAGTACAAACCAATGAAATATCTTTAAATTTATGAATAAATGTTTTTATTTTGATAAGTAATCTGCATTCAATTAATTTTTCATTCTGAGATTTTCATGAAAATCATTACTTTATCGTATTTTATATTTCAACGTTTTATGGAATACGAGATATGACAACTATATAATGTTGAATTCTTATATTATTCGAAAAATATTCTTAATACATTGAATTTACTTTACAATTTGAGCTTTATAAATAAATTTCAAACTGTTTTAATTTCACGCAAGATAAAATTAAAATCTAAAACTAAATCGATATTTTTTTAATTTCTTTTTTCCTCCCGAAGAACACAATCTTCTATTCAACTTTTGATAAGAAATATCTCCATTTAGAACATAAAACTCATTTTAGAAGCATCATATAAAAAATTTTCAAAGATTTTGTTAAAGTTAACGAAATTACTTTAAAATATTTCAAGGCTGAAAAAAGTTAAAAATTAGTTCTAATACAACTCTAATATAAAAAGTTCTAGATTGCGAATTAAACACTTTAAAAAAATTTTTTGCAGCAAACGATTTTTTTATAATTTTTAACAGACTTCAAAAACAAATTTGATTTGAATCGATTTAAATGTAAATTTTACTAAAACAATATCATTAATTATAATGCAACTTGTGTTGATATGTAAATAGGTATAAATTAAATTAAATAAAATAAATTGTATGAAAACAACCAAATTTTGCGTGTTTTATAGAAGTTAAAAGAAACGCGAACAGGAAATATTTTTGTCATTTTAATGCACGAGTCAAAATATATGAAATATACCAAAAGACGACTCTATCCCTCATATAGAATTCTCAAAGAATGTTTTAAAATTTTTGCTTTCGAATGAATATTTGTCACGTACTTTCCGGAGAAAAATTTAAATATTCAGAATTTCATAGCAAACTCCTTTTAACTG
>BMAV01008269.1:0-21084 GCA_019973955.1 Trichonephila inaurata madagascariensis
ATGTGATAAAAACGTTAAATCCTTTTAAAAGGGTTTTGATCTGATTCAGTGGAGAAAGGTACACCCTCACATTGCGGGGGTCCCAAAGCTGACTTTGCAAGGTGCCATAATATTCTCTGTTACGCCACTGTCTAGATACCTCTCTTTCCAATCAACTATTTGTCTTACTATGGCATTACTTAAATTAATACAAGAATAGAATTAAATATTGTTAAATTACTGCTGCTAATTTTAGCAGAATTTGAGGGGATTAATTTACTCTTTCAGAGATCATTGCAAATTACTTAAAGCATTCAAAGATTGCACCTCTCTTAAGAATAATTTACCCTAAATGTATGAATCTCGAAGTTGACATGAGTTTAAAAACCCATTTATTTGCTTATTGAAGTATTTGATGGATGTCTTTTTGAATAAACTGACAAGCAAAAGTAAAATAATTTCTACAGGATTCTATCAAAGATGTCATAATTCCTCTCAAGATTTCAAGTGAGCAGACTGTTTAAAACCGAATCCTTCAAATTAGGGAACTTTAAAAAAGATAAATAATTTTCCCTGATATTTTTTTAAATTTAAATCGTCCTTTTTTTTTTACTTGATTTCGAATTAGCAGAGCAATCTAAATTATATGTTCTGGAGAATCAATGGAGACAAATTTTCAACATGCAGTTGAAAGATGTTTTTCCATCTGAATCTGAACTTTTAGATGGAGAATTATTTTGGTGACACATTTTTAATATAAAAGATGCAGTTGGAAATCCATTTTTAAGATATTTAGCTGTATTTGTTTTAAAGCCTACCCATAAGTTATGCCGCTGTAGAACGGGCATTTTCCAGAGTGACATCAAAAAAGACAAAATTAAGAAATCGAATGTGCCTTGAACTGTTTGAGTCAATCCTCAAAATCCAAATGACTTTGGAAGAATGAGGGACTTGTTGCGTTGATTTCATTCCATCACCACAAATGCTTCAATATAATTCAGAAATTTATAAAAAAGACACAGCAGATCACGATACTTAGCAGGAAGAATTTGAAAGTATTTTAAAAGAATTAAATCATTTTAACGTATGTTTTTTAAAATAGTTTTAAAAAAATTATATTTATGAATTGCAAGTGAAAATCGATTCGCTACTTTTTTCCCTCTTCCGTCTTTCTGCGTAAGTTTCTGGCACAACTCTGACCAAGATTCCACAACGCCACCTAATGGGGTTCAGTTGACTAGAGGTTGTAAAGAAACCCATATACTTTTAGAGTATTTATCATTGATACATCCACACTGTTTAATCCTTTACGTACCGCATTATGATTTACTGCAGTTTTCTTCATGGAATAATTTTTTTGGATCACTACATCGAAAATTAAGGGATGTACATAAACAAAATACTCAAATTTGGGAAATTTAATCCGTTAGAGCTAATTAATTAAAGATATTCAACTGTAAAATTAATTATATACACTGTTCACTTAAAATAAAGTCAAATCGTTTACTAAGGTCTTCATTCACCCACAAAATAAGACACCTTTTGAGGCTAAGGCTTTCTTTCCCTAAAGTGCCCCCCCAAATGCTTTGATATTTTTCTTCCCTACCTATTACTACATGTAACAAAAATTGGTATGCATTTTAAATTACATTTTTTCAACGCAATACTTATTTTTTTAAAAATTAGTTGAATTTACAGTTTATGCATTTTTTTTTAGGAATTTTCAATGAGAATTCATTAAAAAAGTACTTTTAAAATATCAGTCATGCTAGCAGAAAATCAAAGCCCGCTTCTGTTATACATATGCCTGTTCTATATATGTATGCACTTTCATGTGAGTATATCAATTAATGTATGAAGAGTAACATTTTAAAAATCCCTTAATAAAAGTAATATAAAAAAAAATTTAAGTCAATTCCTACTTAGGTTAACGAAGAAAATTTTTATGTTAGTTACTTTTTATTAAATAGTTACAATTAATATAAATATGTATATACATATGACAGAATCACAATATTAAGTGATCAAATAGAAAGCGATATTTTCATTCTATATATAGCGTTGGAAAACTTTTTGTTTGTTTACTATTTATTCATTAAATTTAATTATTCTAATAAAACCGTACAGTAAAAAAGAAATCACATTCTCAGAAATTAGGCCATCCCAAGTGGGATTCAAACCCACAACCTTTGGATTAAAGTCCAACGTGCTATCCACTGCACAACAAGGGACACAACGAATGACTTTCCTTTCTATATATGCTGTTGGACTATTATTTTTGTTTGTTACTATTTATCCATTTTTTAATTTAATTCATGAATTAATATTTGAAAAAAACTGTAATAACATCAAGTATCACTCACTACAAGTTTAAAAAAACTTATTTTAACTTGAATGGATGAATAGAAAGTATTTTATTAACAATTGAAAATTTGAACAAGATATATATAAAAATATATATAGGGAGAGAGTGAACTAATGGTAGGAATTGAATTAAATGGTTAGCTTTGTGGAACACAAAATTGATTTTACATAATATGGTTAAAGTAAAAAACTATATATATATAAACCTTTAAATCAAAGATTCTTTCATAAATCGTACCCTATCCCCAGCGAAGTAGATATAATATTGAATAAAAGTATCTAATAATGAATTTGATAAAAATAAGCACAATATTTTACATGAAATAAGGGAAAAAAATTTATACATTTGAATGATTCCATTATAAAAATTACCACAAGTAGGGGGAAGTTACTAAATTAAATGGTTTTACTGTTTTATTTCAATTAAGATGAAATTATTTAACTAAAATCTGAAATTCATGGCTCTCTTCATTACATATACATAGTATCAGATATTAAAATTTTAATAAATATTTGTCTTTGCAATAGAATACAAAAAAGATTTTTCATAACAGAAGAATGTACTGCTTTCACTCTTTTAATGCAATTTTAATATATTTTTAAAAGCAACAATTATTCAGATCAATTAAATATAATGGAAACTTTTAAAAAATGCAACAAAACAATTAGACGAATAAAAAAGAAAACATATTGAATCAAAAAGATTTATTTAGCTCCCATAATATATATTAGCATAGATAACATAAAATAAGCAAAATACCCCAACTCTATCAACAATCTAATTTTATATGTGTGGGTAATATATACAAACTAATTTGCTTATAATAAATATATACAATTCATAAGCAGAAATATTCAAAATATAAAATCAACAAAATTTTTACAAAATGACTTATTTTTTCACAATTTCTTTTAATTACAAAATTAGTTGATAAATCAACTACACGTTTTTTTAAAAATAGTATTCAGTTTTTCTTTAATATAGAATCTGTGCAAATGCAGCACTCTGGTCATATAAAAATAATCATGTGACATATTATTAAGTGCCTAAACAAAATAACAAAATTCTCAAAGTCTTATAAAGAAATAATTCACAATATATTTTAATATAGAATATACTTTTTTTTACAATGCTTAATTTCAGTGACTAAGCCAAAATATTTTTATATATTCAAAATAATTTTCTTTTTAAAAAATATTCACAGAGTTCAATTAGAATAATTTATAGCAAAAATATTCTAAAATAAAAATAGCTTTAAAAATACTTGATGTTAGTAATAAAAGAAAAACAAAAAAGCACAGCTACCAGAAAAATGTTATAATATATGAGTGCTGGCAAATTATCCAGGAAAAAATGCTGTATTTTTTCTATCCAACAAATGAAAATAAAGAAAAATTTCAAACACCAGTACAATGTTTCAGTTAAATGAATTTTTAATGAGTAAAAACCAAGATTTTATTAATCAAAGATTGCTAAAAACTAAAATATTTCATTTGGATAAAGAGATGAGAGTGCATAATATTCTCAATTAGAGTTAACTGATTATAGAACTTAATATTTTTATGTGAAATACACAAAAAACTATATTAAAAATGGCAAGCCCAACTTCCCCCTAGCTGGAGTTAAGTTTGGAGTTGTACCTGAAATGTTTCTCATTGATTTACGTAAAGGTTTAGCAGCACTTTTCCTTTTGCTTCGACTCTTATTCATAGATATTCTGGTTCCACCTGGCTTTTTGGTAGATAATACGGAGCTTCGTAAATTAGACCTAGCAGTGCGATTCAATTCACTGGCAAAATCTGTATATGTTGTACCATCAGGTGAAGCTTTTCTGTGGAGTGCTGTAGATTGATTTCTTTCCCTTAGAACCGGTTTCTGATTTTTCTTCTGCATAGTATTTTGACGGCTGGTAAATAGCTTGGTAACCTTTGCTACAGATTTTCCAACTGTACTAGGTATCACTTTGGAACTCTGAGGAGCAGGAGTACGGAATAATGATACTCCAGTACTGGACTTGAGTAATTTACTCGGAGCAGATTTGGGAGTTGTTGGTAGAGGTCTTTTCCCTGGTGTAGCTGTGACATTTCCCAGCTGTAACAAATGTTGTCTATGTCTTTCTTGCTTCTCATTTTCTTTTTGGTTAATCCGCTCTGTCCACTGATTGGTTACAAACATCCGGTAATCTTCCCCATAGTATAAAAATGGACAACCATTCTCCGCTTCATAGGCTTCGATGTCTTGAAAAATGGAGTTTTCTAAATGTGGAAGATCTTTCTGCAACTTTTTCCGCTCCCTTTCTTCTTGGAGGAGATTGCCCTTACGATTTTTAAATCTATTTGGATCAGCAGCTTTGTTTTCAAACACTATCATCAACTCCCAAAGTTCTTGTCTCTTCTTGATTTTTTCTAGAATGTGTTTGATATCTTCGTAATAATTTTTCCATTTATCAACTTCTGCTTCGTGGGCTTCCAACACTTCATCTGTCATATCTGAAGAGGAATACAACTTAAATTTTTGTCTTATAAATTCTGCAACATGACATTTGTTCCATAGCTGAAGCAATTCTTGTCTGAGTGAATTTATAAACATTTTAAGATTTTCCTTTTTAATTTTTTCACATCTGTCGATTTCTTGCTGAATAGATTTTATAGTTGAAACACGATAATCGACATGTTTTGATAAAAACTCATATTTCTTGCAATCATCTACTTTCAATCTTTCCCATAAAGTTGTTAATTTATTCATCAATAATTTCTTCTGGGTCTCTAATTCTGCTTTTTTCTTTTGAGCCTTACTGATCATTTCTTCCAAAGCTTTGAGGGTCTCATTGGAAAGAGAAAAATTTTCTTTCTCACTCAAAATTTCTTTTTCAAGTGAGGTTTCTGGCATCATTTCAGTAGTTTCCCAGATCGTGGTCAATTCCTTTTTAGCTGAACAGAATTTTTGGTGACGTCTCGCCTTTTCTTCTTTCAGCATATCCACATGCTGCTGAAGCTCACATAAGTCATTTTCAGATGGAATTCCAGTATTAGGGGTAAGTTGGTGTTCTTGCATGCTTAAAATCTGGCATAACTGCAATTCAATGCTTTTTAAATCTCGATATGCTTTGATTCGTTTGTGCTTCAATTTAGATAAGATATCTAATTCTTGACGCAATAATTCTTCCTTCTTGATCAAAGAACTCTCATTTATTTCTTTTGTAGTTATGGATAAAGCAGCTGATAGCTCTTGTATCTTTACCTGATAATTTTCAATTCGTTCTTTAATATCATTGCAAAAATTAGTTTCTTCTTCCAAAATATCTTTAAGAAGGTTTTGTATGTGAACCCATACAACTTTTGCCCTCTGTGATTTTTGGTCAATGTCAATGCCAAAAATTTTCCAAACTCCATACAGTTTTTGCAAAGAAGCTTTGACATTTACTATTTCATCACTTTCAATTTTTTCTAAAATTGCCACATCATTACTCAGGGATTGATTCTCAAAATCCATGTTGATCCACTAAAACATAGGTCACAAGAAATAATCAGCAACCTGTTTGATGAAAGATAATATTCATGAGCATACTATTATAAAAACACAATTCTGAAATAGAATATTTTTTATTATTGGCATTTTTTTTTTTGTTTTCTTAGCAAAGGAAGCAGTCAAACAAAATTAATTGTATTCAACATATCTTAAAAATTATACTAGATCTAAGCCAGATTTTTGGAAAATACTGTATGTTGCTAAATACTACATTATGCACTTGTTTCGTAAGTAATTATAAGTGGCTGTGTTTTGGGTGTCTGGCCCTTTTAGCTTAGTTTGCTTTGCTTTTCAGGATTTCTAGACAGCTAAAAAACAATACTGAGGAAAAACTGAAGAGTATATGGATGATCTGAAAAAAAAATTGATTACCCTGACCTACAAGATCTAATAAACGAATTAGAGGACAATAATGATGAAGACAAAGAAAGTCCTCCCTCAACCATGAAAGAAGAATCATTGGACCACTTCAATAATCCAGCTCCAGGACCTTTGAATTGCCAACCACATTCAAGACTTCTTGGTGATGCAGCCAAGAGGCAATGAAGTAGAGAACTTGCAGAAAAAGCAAAATTTGCAGTACAGCAAAGAATGTATACATTTTACAGGAAATACAACCTTTCCCCTCTACACACACACAACCCCAGCTGAGCTGAAACACCATTCCAACTTTTTTCCAAATTTATAAATGAAGATACTCACTGTTATTGTGGAACATTTATACATCCTACAAAAAATGCCTCCAACTGTTCTCCTGTAACTGTTACTGAAATCTGTCAATTTCTAGGTATCATTATATTTATGTCTGTGTACAATTACCCAAATGTTAAATACTGGGGTAAATATGGTTTTGATCATATACGACACACAATGACAGCAAATAGATTTGAGAAAACAGGATCCGTAATTCATTTCAATGATAATGCACTGCATAAGCCAGTTGGACACCCAAACCATGATTATCTTTATAAAATAAGACCTATTGTAGTACACTTGAACAAATTGTTCGTTGAGTACCTCACCATTTCACCAAAGGCTCTCTTTAGATGAGCAAATTTGTTTGATTAAAGAAGCTTATTTTATAAAACAATATTTACCCAACAATACCCCATAAATGGGGTTCCAAGCAGTTTGTTTTATGTTCACTCTCTGGATATGGTTGTAGTTTTGAAATATATTCTGTAAACAAGATGTTGACAAATTATCTGATGAACGTGATGTTGGCACAGGCGGTAAAACAGCAATTAAATTGTGTCGATCAATTCCACGAAAAATGAATCTCATTCTATATTTCAACAATTTCTATATATCTGTTCCTCTACTGGAGTGCTTTTCAAACCTTCAATATTTGCCACCCAATTTTCATCTCGCCCCCTACACACAGCAACTATGTATCGAATGAAAAAATAATAAAGTACTTCAACACTAAAGCTGCAATGCGACTTTAATTAAAAACTGCACAAATTATCAAGATAAATATTATGTTTTTATATAATTTTGTATATAACAAGCCCATGAGTCACTAGTAATTACTGCACTTGTTTTTAATTATCAGATACCTTTTGCTGTACTGATACATTTATAAGCATCTTATATGAGTGTGAATATGTATTTTATTCTTTATTATGTCAAAATGTATTTTGTTTTGCTTCCTTTAAGTAAATTGATAATTATTTTAATTTTTTTTATTTTGATTTTCCTTTGTTCCGCCCCCCTTAGGGTTTACCCGGGGTCATTTCGGGTTTCCCCACAGTTTAAAAGGCGCTTTACTGTTTTTATGGATTCAAGGAATATATGTATTGGGTACTATTCAAAGGAACTGCCTCAGAAAAAATTGCGAACTTTCAGGTTGTAAAGGATTTTCATGGATTGAGTGCATCAAATGCAAGGTTGCTTTGTGTCATAACAAAAATCGCAACTGCTTTGCAGTATTTCATTCATAAATAATAAGGAAATTCCTATACTAAGGAAAAAAAAATATAATGTGATTATTTGTTTAATTATGTAGTAATTTTAGCAATAAACACATATTGTTGCCAAAAGTCTATACACTATTTTTTTTCAAAATAAATATTGTATATTATCATCTGGATTTTTTTTTAGTTCAACAAATAGTCATACATTTAAGGGTTAAGGTTATCATAATAACAAATTGAAAAGGAGCATTGTTTACAAAATTTCATTGGGCCTGACTAAAGTTATTACAACGGCCCCCAAATACCATCAATTGTTCTGAAATGTTGGGGTTTAGGTGAAAAAAAACCCATGGGGTAATTTCTAGAATAATAGCACATATCCAGTCATCTAGAAAAAAGGAGAAAGAGGGGGAGGGATCAGAAAAGATGCAGAAATTAATGTAAATCTCTTTATGAAATGGAGAAATCAAGTTGGTAGGTTGGTCCCAGAATAATGGACTTTGGGCAAAATTTGTAAGGTGACCAACATGTGTTTTACTGTACGAGTTTTGAATAAAAAAAGCAACTGCTCTTAAAAAATTAAATATAAATGCAAGGATCCAAAATGTTTCAGACTATCAAAGAGCATATAATTATGTTGACTTTGAAACTGATTCAAATATACAGAGCATATTAACCCATTCAGGACTGATATTTTTTTTAAAAACCCAACCCCAAAAAAAATTTGGCTCCAAAAAGTGTATAGGGCGGTTTTTGGCTTTTTATCTAAATGTCATGGCAAGATATCAAATTCATACTAAAATAAAGAAAAATAATTCCGAAAAAAGGACCTTGGCGATCACTTTTAGTCACCCCCATATACTACACACTTTAACCAAAAATTCATATAAAAACATTACTGTAATAAAATACGTTGGAAATTTTATAGTTTATAATCATTCCAAATTTCATACGTTTCCAAATTCAGATCACATCGGTGTAATCACGGGGAAAATGCAATCTCATATGATATTGTGTTCCCTGAAGTGATCATGCATGTTATCATGGTCCTGAACCTGTTACAAAACTATGGAGTCCAGAAAAATGGTGAAGCAAAAAGCATTGACTAATTTGATTAAGGTTGTTATATATTTCGCATTTTAAAAATTTAACTATTCTTTTGATATAATAAAAGAATTTAAGTAATGTGAATTGTAATTTAAATTCAATTATTTAGATAAATAAACTATTACTCAAATTCTTCATCAATTTATTGGTTGATGGTCTAATATACAAGTGCCAAAATTTTATTTATATATAAACATTTTCCTGTATTAAACTCAATTCACTAATAACTAGGAAGATAAGATACCAAGGATTATAAAATAGGAAGTTGAGGTTCACTAAAGAATTAATCAAATAAAAATATCCTCAAAATGCAAAATGTGTTATCAAAAGATAAATAAAAAACATTGTATTTCAGATTTTTTTTTTTTAACAATGAGAAATTATCATACAATATAATTATTAAATATAAAATAAGGTAAATATTTTTCAGAATCATATCTTGATCAAAGTATTATTTTACTATTTTGAATAATGGAATATATATTTTAATTTTCTAGCTACTATACTACTGTTCTAATTTAAAAGCAATAGTAAATAAATCTAAAAATATACCAAGTACAAAGACAGATGTCAGCTTTTTTTCATTTCATAAAAATAAATGACACATATACAAGCGAAATTAAACTAGATTCCTAAAAAGATAATTCTGTGACAATGATTCTCATAAACATTTTACGGTACAAACGAAAACCAATGGCATGAAGTTATTAATATGTAAGTAACCTTAAAAATATTCTAAATTATTTAATAATAGTTGATTGAGTACACACAAAAAACTATGAGAGCACTTTTCTAATTTGATTCAGGATAACACATCAGGATTGTTAGTGGATGAGAGATTTTTTCTCCAATTTGAGACATTTGCAAATATTTCAATATTTCCTCAAAAAAATATTATCTCTTCCACCCTGGTTCCAATGTTGTGATTAAAAGTGATAATTCAAATAATTATACTGAGTGAATAAGAAGAAACTCAATATATTTAGAAAATTCAACACTTGTTCTCCCCTGGAAAAATAGCTGAAATTTATTGTTAAATTTTTTTTAAAAAGATTAAGAGATATGGGGAAAATATGTTAATAGGAATGATATGTTAATAGGTGCACTATTAAAGTGTTAACTTCAAACAAGGTCAAATGTTTGGTTTCCAAGGAAGACATGTGTTTAGTTTAGAAGGAAGATCCAAGTAACTGAAAAGTATAATTTGTTTTGTATTTTAAAATTCGTGAAGCACAAGGGACAAAATACTAGTAATACAATGTTACTTCGTTAAAGGGGTTTAGTTAGAAAATCGAATATTCAGTTTACTTAAATTAAAATGACATGCCTTTGATTGAGGGTTTTACCAATACATTTATCTGAGAATATCACAAGAGAAGAAGAAATCAGCATTGTATTAGATGATATGGGTGAAAGAATAGTTGGTCATACAAAATAAATTAAGCATGTTCCAGATTTAACAATAAATGCCAGAAATCTTGCTACCCCGCCCACCTCCTAAACACCAGTACGGTGCAGGAGCAATATTGGTGCCACATGAATCACACCATGATAACAAAACAAAAAGTACATAGTGCCTGCGTTAACGTTAATATGCAAGAACCAAATTAAGTTTGAATAAAGCTATTGCCTCCAAACTTTCTTAAAAAATTCTTCTAAATAAAGTTAAAAGAAATAAAAAGAATTCATTAAAATGTATAGATTTTAAAAAAGAATAGCATGACCTGTTAGTTTAGAGTTAAATGATTAATATATGGGTATGAAAGATCAACGTGATAACATTTCTTTTGAGATTAAAGCTTCCAAGAAAAATATTATGTGAAAGATATTTTTCTAAAGTTCTTAATTCTAAAATTTCCAAGTTCATATGACAAAGGGTAACCAGCAATGTGAATGTCAAAACATGCAAATTACCGTCCCTACTCTAAGGCAACATTATTCCCCAACAAATGTCTAAAAGAATTCAATTACCTCCTTGAACTATAACTTTCTATTTCATAGTTCACATAATATAGAAAATGAGGCATTTCATCAAACTGAATAGTAAAATCAAGCAAATTTTTCAAATCTAACAATTTAATAGAATCAAAATTATTATAAATACATAACGGAATGAAATACAATATATGGTACTTACATTTTATTGCAACAATGCCAACGTTCAGGGTAACCTGCCAAGTTGGTGACCCCGATTTTACATGTGCTGATTTGGCAACCATGTGCTTTGTTTTGTATAATGTCTCCAATATGGTTGTGATAATACACAAGTATCCAATACATTAGATGCTATATTTATGAAACATAGGTATAATTGCAGTTATGAAATATAAATTTTTTAAAACCCAAATGAATCTTCCCATATATTCCAAACCGTTTTCAATTTATATGATGCATTAATTAAAAAAAAAAATTAAAAGTGAATCAAATTTTTTTTTATCCTTTTATAAATTGGCAGGAATGTAGAACAGGGTGCCTGTTGGATTTGTTGATGCTTTTTCAATTTCTTGATGTGATAATTTCTGCACTAATTTGGTATCAGTATGCTACAAGCCAAGTTGTTGTTGACATTCACCACGTTGACGATAATATAATATGGTTACCTTGATTTTTAACATTTGGTTTTGTAGTTGCCATCATTATTATTGCATACATTATAGGTTTATTTTTATGGTTGATGATGAGATATGGTCAACTGATTTCAGATGATTTTAATTCCACTTTTTTTTACGAACTTAACTATTTCCATACTTTGTGTAGACTAGATTACAGCTTTTGTCTTATGTCGTTTATTGGAACATGGATGTTTTGAGCATTATTGGTGAGTACCAGGATCTTTTTTTTAAAAAGTATAAAAAAGCTCTACTTTCGATTTTTAAGGACAAACGAATTGTTGAATTTATGTTTTCTGTACACTTTGTTTTCTAACAGTTTTGTTTTTTTCTTCAAATTCTTATTTTCTTGATAAAGATTTTGATTCTGAAATGTGATAAGTTTATCAGTGAAATTAAAATTGTGTAAAGTCAGGATAAGAATTTTGACAACTGTATATTTTATTGCAGATTTGCACACAGTCACAATATAAAATCTATTACACATAATTCTTTTGTGAGTGGCAGTAAATTGCAAGTTTCCACTTTATATTACTACAATTTTACTTGCAATTAGTGCATTTTTAAATGTTCCTTCTTCAGTGAGATTCATTAAAGGAACTGAGAATTTTTGAATATAGTGAATATTATTTGAGTTATTTTCAATATATTTGGATTTATAACTTTCATAACATCCCACAAACAATCTATTTGTTACTTAACCCTTATTTTTTCCCCTGCTTTTGCCACATTCCATATTTTTCCCACAGCATTTCTAAATACCTCATATTCTATTTTTTTAAATTCTGGTACTTGTATTTGGTACTGATATCATTGCTTCGTATATCAGTATTCGTTCCTTCCTTCCTCAGTGGCTTGACAGCCCAGGGTGGGCCTTGGCCTTTTCAAGGCCAGCCTTCTTCTTGCTAATGTTTTCCACTTCTTAGTTCTCAAAACTAGGAGATCTTTTTCTAGGCCATCAATCCTTCTAAGATTCGACCTGCTTTTTCTTCAAAGCCCAACCAATTGGGCATTGAAGATTTTTTTAGCGGTGCAGTCTTCGTCCATTCTGATGAAATTAATGATGTCAGATTCCTTCTATGATTGATAGAGCTCTAAATTTAATCTTTTTCGCCACATTCAATTTTCCGAAATTCCTACGAAAATAAATCTTAAAATCTTCCTTTCATAGATACTTATGTGATCTCATCTGTTCAAGACACGGACTAAGTTTCACATGCATAAGTTAATAGTGATCTTAAAAAGACATTTATACAACAGAACCTTTGTTTTTCTTTTGATTAAATTTGATTTAATATATTTTCGTATTCCACTGAGACATCTATTAGCCATAGTAATTCTCTTTTGGATTTCAGCAGTACAATCGTTTCTATTGTTAATTTCCGAACCTAAATAAGTGGAACTGTCAACAACTTCAAAATTCTACTCTTCTGGTTTAAAGCAGGAATTGTTAAAACACAATTTAGTGCAAGGCATGTATTTGGTCTTATTCTCATTGATTTTCAGTCTCATCCTGAGGGCCTCTTTCTCTAAAGATAAGAAGGTTTGTTTTAGCGCTGTTAAGAGCAGGATGGAAACATCTTGACAACTAATGGGGAAATGCTTGTGACGCGGCTCCTGTCACACCTTGTTTATGAGTGTAACTGATTACATATAGTGTGGGTGAAACAAAAAGTTTTTAGCAGTCCACTGAGTTGTTTTATTGAGTCATATCAATTTATTTTAGAGAAACCGCTATTGACCACTTTTAGTGCTAACAAATGTCGTAGGTGTTCGGGCAATGATAACAATGTTATCAGCAAAAGCCAACTGTATTGATTTATTAAAAGATATCTCTTCTGGTATGGATATTGGAATCTCTTACCACTTTTTCTAATGCTAGATTAAATAGAAGACATGCTAGTGCATCTCCCTGTTGAATGCCATTTCTTATTTCCTTCTGCAACTTGTCCATGATCTTTGTTTCGCTTAATGTCAGGCTTATCAGCCTTAGTAATTTATCAGGCATTTTAAATTCTTTCATGGCTACAATAAGAGCCTTTCTGTTGATGTTATTGCTACCATATTGGCGAAATTATATGAAACAAAGCTCATGGTTGTCAACTTGGCAAGTTATCTTGAACATTGGCATTGTTATGAAAAAAACGCAAATACCTCATATTTTTCTGATTTGTTTTTCCCGAAAAAAGTAAGTACATTTTTGCTTAAGTTATGTGTTTTTAGCTTATTTTAAAATTAATGTAATTTAACTCTTTTCATATGGAATAAGCCATTCCTATTGAGTGCCAAAACCTTATTTGGCACATAGCGTACTGATAACAAATTAGTTCCTCGATTTCATTCAGGCAAACTGTTTATATATTTCGGCAGCGAAACATTGATGCTTATTCCATACGGTCATGTGTTTTTTCCGTTGATTGCTATTCATTATTCTTGTTGAAAAACTTTAATATATAAAATTTTATTTTTATATATTTTTCTCTTTTTAATGTTCACATTTAGTTGATTTTTTTGAACAGTCAACTAAGAAGTACAATTTGTGTTTTTCTTAATACAAACCTTTAATATTATATGCACAATTTGTAAAAACATGTGTACGATATAGATGGATTTGACTGATAAATTAATTTGGAAAGATTAAAAGACAAACGAATAAACATCGTATCAGGTGGTATATGAGAAATAATAGGTGAATATAAATCATGATTCAGATTTTAATGATGACAGATATGTGGGAATTGCAAAGCTAATTATGATTTTATTTCTTTTGAGTTAAAGTCTCACAGAGAAGTATCACAAAGTACAAGTCCCTTGAGTATAATTAAAATTCAATTGCTTCATGGAAGATTTAATTCCATATCAAATTTCATAAGACAAAGAATGCACAGAATCAGAAATTAACAAGTGGCATTACAAATCTTTTTTGCTGATCTTAAAAAAGGTTACATTTTCTACAGAAGAGTAAGAATTGTTACTAGTGTAGGATTATCGCAACCTATTGGCAACATGATATGAAACAATGGCCATGACTGCCAATTCAATCAAGACATGCGAAAGTGGGGATGCCAACTTGGAGAATTATCTTGGACATTGGCGATTGTTGCGTTAATATGTAAGTACATAAAAATTCTCACAAATTTTTTTTAAAGAAATGGTACAATGGCATTTAAGTACAGTATTTTCCTGTATGTAATCCGCAAAGCTTTTATTCGAGTAAAAGAAAAAAAAAACAATGTATAATCCGCAGCGGTTTTTACTGCGAATAATCCAAAATATAAAATGCTGATAATGAGTGTCATACAAGATAAAAAATACATAATATAATTAAAAATAGAAGCAAGAAATTGCACAGAAATTTTTTTTATTATGAAACGTTTTTTAAATATGTATGATCATTTTTATGATAATCTCAATAAAACAAAAAAATTCTTTGCTACTGCCATCTATGTTTCGAGTTGTTAAACAAAACATTCCACGTGGAAAAAATCTTTTTTTTTGTTTTTTAATTTAGCAAGTTAACAGCAAAAAAATTAAGATCGAGACTGCTTCCTCATTGTCTCTTTCTTTTAAAATTCATTTATTTATTTCTTCCTCTAAATCTGACCAGTGAGGTTTTCCACGATGATTGGCTCTTTAACCTCGATCACAATTTTCGAAGTTGGTCTTGTTTTTTCTCCACAAACGAATATTCAATTCGTCAACGTTGAAAAACCTTGCAGCTTCCGATTTCCAAGCCTCTCTATAACTTTTTAACTTGAAGTTTGCAGTGTAACTTAAAGCTTTCGCTTCAACATGATGAAAACTTTCAAAGGATGTAATAGCTCTAGTAAAGAGAAAATTGGAATGGCACCAGCAACTGTTTTTCCATCCAAGGAATCTTATTTGTTTTTGAATGTAATTGGACAAAAACTAGTTATGGCTGAAATACGTCATCCGAGTCATGAAAGCGCTATCTATTATTTATTTTATAAAACATAAATGGCATTTCTTTCAAAACTTTATTGTTAGCTTTTCTGGTTCAAGAGTAGTATAGGGCTCATTCTAAAATAAATAATTCCGAAAAAAGTACCTTGGCGACCACTTTTAATCACCAAAAAAAGGACTGCCCCAAGTGGCCCCCCTATACTATACTTGAACCGTTTTTCTGATGGAGAATGTTTTTCTCAGATAATCCGTGGGGGCGTATAATACGCACAACAAAATTTGAAACTTTTTTAACACATAATCCGCAAATTATATACAGGAAAATACGATATTACATCGTTGACAAATTCTGCCAAATCAAAAGTACTGATGCTGTCATTGAAAGCATGTATGAATAAGATTATTGTGTTTGTATATGGGAGGGAACAGTTTTTTACTTTTGGCTGCACATTGCAGTATCTGGTGCCCTCTTTTCATTTGAATGCATAACACAAGTACCAGTCAAATTCTTAATATTAAAATGGGTACTCAGGTATTATCGCAACCTATTAGTGATATTATACAAAACGAAACACATGATTGCAAATTCAGTGCATACGACATACACTACATTGGAGTTGCCAACTAGGCGAGTTATCTTGAACATTGGCAACAGTTGCAATAATACACATGTACCTTAAAATCTTTTATTATTTCACCAAATTCCAATAATTCTCTTTTAAAAATGTTAAAATTTGTATTTATATCATTATTGTTTAGAATTTAATATTTTGCTATTTGTGGACGACTATTGATACATATCGCTACATTGACTGCTGACAGCCGTTGCCAAGAGATCATCAGCTTTGTCGGTAGTCTAAAATACCCTTTAGCGTAAAAACCTTACAAGCATAATAATTAGTAATTATTTCTCAGTTTAAATCAGGAACCCAGTTATTTTTCAAATTCAGTTCTATTGAAATTTCATTAAAAATATTTGTACAGTGTAATATTACAAAAAATAAAAACACTGAAATATAAACATTGCAAATTGGGGAAAAAAACCAAAACATACACTTCACAGGAGAAAAAATATATATATATTCACTTCTGACATAGCAAAACGTAAATATTGTCATTGTAATCATTTCATAAAATTTTTTTCTGTACACATTTTTAAAAAAAGTAAAGAATAGCACAATTTTCATCAGAGTGAGAATCATTTAGTTATTTTATTCAAACCACAAAAGTTAATATACAATTTTGTTTTGGGCGGACTTAATTTGTATTATTTATCAATTTAAAAACACGTCTTAAAAATTTACAACTGATTGCTTTTAAATACTTATTAATTACTTAGAAAAGCAGTAGTACTGATTTTATACATAAAAATTTCAATTTCTATCAATACGGCAAACCCGAAGTAACTGAAGGATTATCAATTTTTTTCACACAAAATATTTTTAAGCATAAAATTTCGAAAATGAATCAATATTAAACAACTTAATAGTTTATTTTAGATAAATACACGAACAACATTCCTCATTTAAAAGAACAATTTATCATCATAACACTACTGTATTGTAACGGTAAAATATAAACTAGCAAAATACTCAACGTATGAACATTAATCATATTTAAAAATATATAGCTTACCTTCAGAATATTTACATAAGTAGTACCAGACAAAATAAACGAAATGCTAATTTAAATTTAAAATAAATATAAAAACACTCAATAACGTCTACTAAAATTTAAACTTTCTTACGACCGGGTTTTAATTTTCCAATTTCGTAGGATGATTGATGTTCCGGAAAATAAAACTAAAATAAGATGAGGATAAGAATTAAACCCTTAAGTCACGTGACAATGGTATACACAAATGCTAATAATGATCTCAAACATTCTGGGCCCAATTTAAGGGAAAGGAAATTTTTTTATTCCTTTAAAAATCAATTTTCAAAAAATTAAATTTTAAAAATTAAAACACAGTGGGGTTTTATTGTTTCATTGGTAATGAAGTAAAAAAATTCGAAGTTGTTATTTAAAAAAAATGTTTACCTTTTTTTTATTTTATATTTTCTTAATTTAATCTGGCCTTAATCATATACTATTTTGCTACTGTTTTCGTTATTAATAGTTGAAATTTTGAAGTTTTAAGCAAATGACTGCATTAGACTCTCTAAATCTCTTTCTCTTTTTTTGTTTTCTTGTATCTTTATAAAAGATTTTAAAAATGGTTTTTAAGGGATGGGTTTTAATGAGGGCATAACATTTTAAATAGGATGAATCAGCATAGTAGCAATTTTAGATAGAACATAAATAATTCCCTCCCATTTGAAAAAAAATTCTCTCAATTCGACGTGCTGCAGAACTATTGTGAACTCTGATTGTCAGTTTTATTGCTTACAAAGTTCCAACTTTATTTTTTATGCACTGACTTTTATATATCTGCCTAAAAATTATGTAACTATTTTAAGAACTAAAATATCTCTAAAATTTATGTACTAAAAGAAATCAGGGCATGAGAAACTTTAAACATTTTTGCAATCAAATAAAGTTTGCTAAGTAAAACTATGAAACATTATGAACAGTTAAAAATTTATTTGGTAAAAAATTTCCTGATTTTGGTTAACAAATTATAAAATTTCTTTTAAAAGTTTTTTTCCCTGTTATTTAAATTAAAATACTTTTTTTAAAGAGAAATTTTCAAGATATAAAATATTATAATGACCCACCCAGTTTTTCCCCTTCTTTTTTAAAAAAAGGGGAAATTAGTTTTGAAGAAATTATTATAAAGGGGATTTTAAATAATAAAAAATATTTTTTGGGGGCAAGAGAAAAATTTCTAATTTTTCCATTGCAGTCATTATAAAAACTTCAGCCTGGAAATACAAAATTAATCACGATTTTCAAAATTTTCCCCCTTTCCCAAATAAATTTTCCCCCTACTTTTAAACTTTTCTTGTTAGGAATTCAGGAACAGACACCACATTTTCTCCTAGATGTTAAATTTTAAGGGTTTTTTCAAAAAAAGGGGGCGTAATATTTATGCCCCTTTTTTAAAACCCCCTTTTCCCCTTTTTTTTATATTTGTTCTAGAAATTTTCACAGATATCTCATTATATCACTTTTCCCCCTTTTAATTAAAAAGTACTGGAAATAAATGATGGCCATGCAGTTGATGCATTTGAATTATTGACTGAATATACGCCGAATTCATTTACACTAATATGTCCTATTATTATTCCATATTTCTTCAAATTCATTGTTATTGCTGTTTCTAATGCCATTTGATTGATGATGTCAGATAAAGTCCACGAAATCCATTGTAGCAAAGGAGCTAACTTTTTCGTCTGTCCGTTTTCCACAGCTTTGAGCGCCATGCAGGGGGACGGGACGTTTTTTGGGTCTTTTAACCCCCCTTTTTAGGGAAAAAATCCCCCTCTCCCTTCCCCCAATCCAACAAGAGAGGTCTTACGGCTCGACAAAAATTTTGAGTGCCCCCGCCCCTACAGAATTATATTTACAAAAATATCCATGCAGGGGGCCCATGGTAGGGTAAGTCCCCCAAACCCCCAAAAACCTTTTGGAGGCAACAAAGTCTTTTTAAAATTTAACCCCCTTTATGGAAAAAATTGGGCCAAAATTCATTTTAAAACTTATAAAAAAATTTAATTTTGTTGGGAAATTTTTAAAAATAATAATAAAAAAAAACAAAATAATAAAATATATATATATTTAAATATATTTATGTGTACGGGAAATTTTTAAATATTTTAAAAAATCAAAAAATTTGGGAAAATTTTTAAGGGCACCCCCTCAAAGCTTAAATTTCCACTTAAAATAGCTTTAAAAAGTAAAGCAAAATCACTCTTTTTATTATAATTTTTAAAAAAATGGAACACATGCAAAATGCTGTAATAAATTTTTACCGTGTGTCTTAAATTTTTCAAAAATGTATGAAAATGCGGGAGGACGGAAAACGCCCCGAACCCCCGGAAAAATTTTTTTTACGCTTTTTAAACCCTGACAATAAAAGGGAAAAAAAAGGGAGTTCTATTGTTTTATTTATAGAATAATTGCATTGCAGATTGGTTGCTAGTGAAGTAGAGTGAGTTATTATACAATTATTATTTACCGGGCATTTTTTAAACTTGTGTTGTGTTATAAAAGTAAGGTGAGTAGAATAATTAAAAAATATTCAGTTTTTCTCAAGAAATATTTAAATAGCTTTTACAGTATGTTTCTTTTTAAACGAGGCTTTTTCATGTATTTTTAACCAATTTCGAAAAAGGAGGAGGTCATAATTGATCAATTTTTTTTGTTTGTTATTTTATGCTTGCCCGGCGATTACTTTGGCATTTCTCAACCAATTTGAATGATTTTTTTTTTGTTTGATAGGGTATGTTACCAGATCGGTACTATTGTTAAAAAGGTGGTTTAAAATGCCATCCCTTAATCTTTTGGGGAAAAAAAGTTTCAAATTTTAGAGTGTAATCCTGATAAAAAATTTAAAGTTTCTAAAAATACTTAAAATTTAATGTGTAAGATGGGATTAATCCGAAATAAATGCAAAATTAAAACTTTTAAAAAAACTAACCCTTTCGCCTTGTTAAAATAGGTGTGAAAAGAAAATTAGTTCTCCGATTAATGAGGGTTACTTTCCCCAAATAATTTATATTTTTTTTTCTATTTTTTTAAAACTTTTATTAAAATGGTTTTTAAAAAACACCCAATAGAGAATAAATTAATCCATTGATATAAACCAGTGGTCCTCAAACTGTGTTCCACGGTGCCCTGGGGTTTCACGAATCAAAATAAAAATTCGAAGAAAAAAAATTAAAAAGGTGTATGCAAAATATTCACGTTTTCTATGGTGTTCTAGAGTATTTTTTTTAACAGTATTCATTAGTATTTAAAGCCCCATTAAGGAAGGGAGAGGGGGCGACAAAGAAGAATTTCGACATCCAGTTTATTCTCTTTCAACTAATTTCCCACAACTTTTACTGCTTTGCATGCGTGAATTCGGGTGCTATTGAAAGAGATAGATTTTGGCAGAGATTAGTCTCAATAAAAGGGATGAAAGGCACGTTCAAGTTTTATGAATTAAAAGAAAGGGGCAGAATGACCCTGAGAAAAGGTCCTTTTTAGAAGAAAACTGAGGGAATCTTGTGTGTCAATTTGACTTCCGAACTAATTCTTTTAGCTTCCTGTGCTTATGCAGACAAGACAAAGTCGTACAACAAAAAGGTAACAATATTTTCATTTTCAAATTCTCGTTTAGATTTTTAAAGTTTAATGCCCAGGAATATTAATCATTGCGTAAGATAAAGTAAAAAAAAAATATTTTGTTGCATTTGTGCCTTTTCTATTTTATTTATTTATTTTTCGTTTCACATACATAAATATAAATGTCATCAGTTTCGTAGAATATTTTCATGTTGATTAACATATTTAAGTATGTGTGTTTCGTAAGCTTGAATATCCGTAATGTCTTAAAACATTTTCGATTGACATTGTTATTCAAATGAAAAAAATATTTCCTCTGTATAAAAAAAAATTTCCTTTTGTACTTATAAAGGAAAGAAAGAGTTCATTTAAAATGCAAAAATTAATGAGCTTTTGAGTACATTCATTATTTATATTTGTGATTTAAAAGATATCTCAAAACCAC
>BMAV01008270.1:0-16745 GCA_019973955.1 Trichonephila inaurata madagascariensis
TGTATTCTAATCTAAGCGTCATTTTAAAATATCATGAAAATTATTCATTTATGCGTTTTTTAAAATCACGGTTCCGAAAGCAATTTTAACTGTAGGAAGTAAGAAAAGGTTGCATGGGGCCAAATCAGGGGATTACGGAGGTTTAACCATCGCAGTAATTTTTTTTTTGACAGAAACTGCTTGACAGATAGGTCGTGTGAGCAGGTGCATTGTCTTGGTGCAACAGCCATCCATCACTCCCCAATTCTGACTTTCTTTCATTTTTTTTCCCTAATTTTTTCCCGAAGTCTTTTTAGTACTCCAATGTAGTAGTTCTGATTAACAGTTTGACCACTGATGGGAGTGGAAACTCATGAATTTCGGCAATGATTTGGTCTGTAATCGCTAACCTTGGGCGCCCAGCAGGTTCTTCATTTTCCACACTGTCAATTTCTCCTGAAAACAGCTTATGTCATTCAGACACTTGTGTACGAGACAAAGTTTCGTCTCTATAAGCCTAGGTTAATATATGAAATTTTTTCGTGGCTGATTGCTTAAGGTTTCAGTGAATTGCGAACATTGTCATTTTTGTTCCGAAAAAATAGCTAATGTCAAAAAGTATAAATGTCTTTTTTATTTTATTTATTTTTGTATGTTAATGAAGACCTTAGATAACAATTTGACTATTCATCTTAAGTAAACAGTGGGTGTAATAAATTTTACAGGTGAATATATTTAATTAATTACTTAGTTCTAACGGATTAAATTTCCCAAAGTTGTGTATTTTGTTTATTTATATCCTTTAATTTTCAATATAGTGGTTCAAAAAAAATATTGCATGAAAAAACTACAGTAAATCATAATGCGGTAGATAAAGGGTTAAAGTTATTCAAACCAATATTTCATGTGTTGTTTTTGACTTTAAAATAACAACAAATAAGACTAAAAACTTAAAAGAATATTAATGCAATCCCTATTTCACATATAGGCAACAGTTTAATTTTTCATGAATTAGATATGTTAGGGCATTAGAAATATTCTTATGATGCATATTTTTCAGAACTTCTCTTTTAGAATGAAAAGTAAAAGGATTTCGATAGCTTAATTTCTTTGCGAAGACTGAAAAAAATTTCATCGTGGAAATTTGAATTCTTTGAGTAGAAGGATTTCTTTGTATCAAAATATTTAGGTTAGAAGATACGTATGGAACCGCGCCTCCTTCAGCAAGTCGTAAACAAAAAAAGACATGAATAAAAGCCCCTGACGACTGGCCCGAACAGGAATTCCTCTCGTCTCAGGCGTCTAAGGCATGCACGGCGTAGCTGTGGAGTGGTAGGTTGGTGGATCAAATAAACACCCTTGCCAAGGTTAACAGCTTGTTGCAGAACATATTCGAAGCCCAGTTTCTGAGTGGGAGCGTATCGTATCTCCACGCTACACGTACGGAATTCAGATCCAGGGGCTGGGCAAAGTCACTCAGCCTTTCATCTCTTCAATGGGTTGGTAAAGGAGTACCAATCTTGCTTGCGATTCAAACATAGAGGGTTCCGCATCAGACTGACCACTTGACTGGAACATCTTCTCATGCACCACAGTACCCAAGGTCATGAAAACTGCAATGAACACAGTAGAACTTGGCCCTCACGAGCTGTTGCACCACTGAGTTTAGTAGATATGTACTAATACATGTTCTTTTGCCGTTTTAAGCAAAATTATTTGGCTGCGGTGTGACGTCTCTCGCGTCCTTCTTCTAACATAACTCCTAAGTTCTTTGACGGCCACGATTAATGGCAAAACCTTTCCAACCCAATACCAAGAAGACAAACGGATAAAATATGTAATGAGTTTATGCTTTAAAAGGATAGAAGCTTTGATGAGGAAGGGGACGTGGCAAGTTTAGAATAACTTAGTGGGGAATCATTCGGATCAAGAGTTAGATGTCCTATAGCTCTGGAAAAGGATACGTTCATATAAATTAAATTATAAAGAAGTCTGAATCTTCGCATATCAAATTAAGTTATAGGTATTGCCTCAATTGATGGGAAGTAGACTCTGCAAAGGTAATATTTTTGTATAGGAAGTTAGATGAATCAGTTAATTTATTATAATTAAGATAAATGATCTAGTTGCGTGATCTGACTTGAATATAAGGTTTAATTAGGTGTTAACTCTCACTTTAAGAAAGTTGTCAATTAAATTAAGTAATATAAGTATTCAAAAAAAGTTGTATTTAAAATCCAAATATGTCTCATCATTTTGATAATCCCACACCTCTAGCTTACGCGGATCCTGATAGACATAGTCATCACAGGATGGCTATGTCGCAGCGGTAGCCTAGTGATCATGGTCACGGAACCCCAGTGCCGCTGAAGACACGCTGTATAGAGAGGAGCTAATGCCCGTTAAATCTGTCGAAGCTCAATGTCCATCCGTTGGTAGGTTGTGTTAGTTCAGAGAGAGGGTTCTAGATCAGGTGTCCTTCTCGTTTACTTGACCATCGTTTAAAATTACGAGGACCACCACCAGTAGCCCTCGTGTTGTTTTAGAGTATGACGTTTACTCACTGAAGTAAAGTCCCTTTCTAAGTAGAGTAATTGAACTATCTCAAATATCTGAAAGTTGATATTATTTCATGGGCGTATTTTATTTATAAGAGTGAAGGTCATTGAGGTAGTCGTCTCTTCCGAAAAAGTTTCTTTTTAAGTGAAAATTTACAAAAAATTTTAACCCACCTGCTTTTGATTTTCCAATTTGCATAGCAAATATTTCTGTATTGTCTCGATCTCATTTAAACATCCGAAGCGGCTCTACACGAAGAAGAATACAATTTGTTCATGCTTAGTTAAGAAAATGGAAAAATTGCGCTTATCCTTATTCTTCCTTTTATAAAGGAAAAAAATAAAATTACTTTTCCTCTTATTCCTAAATGTAATATTTATGAGTTAATTTTATTATGGATATCAGGATTTCACCGGCAATAAAAAAATTGCAAAGATTGTGAAAGTCTATGAGCAACCAAGAGCCCCCAATGGAATGAAACTATGAATTTATTAGAGAGTGGTTATTGGAAAATCTATTAGTTATTAGTTTTCATGCAACTGTAGAAATTTTTGTTGGAATGAAATGTATTAGAATTTTCTTGCTATTGGCTAAAATACTCGTAAAAGTGTTGATATTTTTTTTTTTTTTTGTTTTGTTTAGAAAGGGATATATTCATCAGAAAATTCGATTTCTGGATTAAATGTGTGTAGTAGAGAAAAATTCTGGAGAAATGGGGAATATTGAAAAACAAATAGATGTTACCTATATTTGGTTGTTCCTATATTTGGCACTAATTTTCTTTCAATCATCTTAAGCTACGTTCTTTGTTTTCGATGACAAAACTCATGGTTCTTAAACTTTTGAAACCACTCGCAACAACTTCTCTCATTTAAACCGGCCTCACTGAAGACTTCTACAAGCAATCAATGTGCCCCGGCTGTAAATTTCTTCAAAGTAAAAAAGTACATCTAAAGTTCCCCCAAATGACACTTTTCGGGTTTAAAAATACTCTTTCACAAGAAAAATATATAATGCGATGCTGATACAAAATCGCTAATACTTCAAAGTTAGAGTGTTGTCAGATATGCACAACTTTACGATATGATGTTTTATAACTGTAAAAATTTCAACTTTAGTTTACCGCTGGTACCATCTTTTGGAAGCTTATTTCAACTCCTTATAACAAAAATTTTCGAAAAACGCCATTTCAAAAAATATTTCTAAATAGAATTCTGAAAAACTTATATATTCATTGCGTTAGTAAATTCTAACCGTAATTTTAAAATAACAATAATAAAATGGAATTTTAAATTATACTCTTTAGAATATAATTTCTAAAATTATACAATAGAAACAATTAATCTCATAATAATACTCGAATATGAGATTGAGATATCACGTCTAAGTATTTCTATTCAGAATTACCGAGAAGAGCCTCTAATTGGCAGATTCCTATTGAAAATTCGATGCCTTTAATTTACACAATGTGTCCAAAGTATTTTTCTGCATGAACATGCTTTCTAAGCCATTCTGTTCATTTCTTGAACCAAACAATTGCTTCCAAATTTGAGTGATTAACTTAATCCCTAAATATTCGTAATTACAACGCCCTTCGAAATGAAGATTAAGTGTAGAATCAACTTAATCAGGCCTCTTCTGTAATCCGCACATGGAAAGGCAGTGCCTTTGCGAGTAAAGGCCACGTCCTCTTTTAAGGTTCTCTAATTCGCTCCGATGGCTTAATCTTGCTGTGGAGATTTTGAATGCATGAATTTTGGAAGTTATAATTCTAGGAAACAAATGAGTGTTTTTCTAATAAATGAAATCTGGGGTGTATTGAAGATTTGAGACATGTTAAACCTTTTCTCTTCATTAGTATTAAGATGTTTCGGAAAAGTTTAGGCAAGATTTTGGGAAAGATAACTTCGCACAGTGTCGGAAATAGAATACCTTGTTATTTTATTGTGAAGGATTTAAATTGCGAGTTGTTTATTAATGGATTTGAATTATTACTTATAAGAGCTTAAAGAGAAGTTTGGCTGCATAATTTAGTGTTCATTGTGTATTAACTTTAATGAGAAAATGTAAATGCTTCTAATAAATTTAATTCTCCTTATTCCTTTTAAATCTTAAAATGGGCTACAACTGTGTAAATATTTTAGCAGTGAATTACAAAACAATAAATCTTATATTATGAATAAGAAGATTTTTAAAATAAGATATTTGGCCTATATTCTTTTACTGTAAACTATATATTTAATATATCTAGTTAATTGCGACAATTGTTTTTTCCCTAAACTTTGCAGATTTTCATTAATTGTCATGGAGTTTAGGAAAAAATTACGTTTTATATACTAATTTTGCTGTGAGGAGTAACAATAATGAACATTCCAAAAAGTACCTTGTGATCGAGTAGCGAATGCAAAAAAGAAAACTTTTAAGTACATTTAATTTTCCCTATTCCACACTTTTTAAATATTTTCGCATTAATTCTTCAAAATACATTACATTTAATTTTTTGCAATTTTTTTAACATTTTTCTGATTTCTTTTTCATGTTGTTTTAAAGTATTTAAAATGTAGGGGTTATTATCTGTGATCCAGTGCTGCAGATGATTCCATAAATAGTAATTGCAAAATGTTTTAAAAGTATTAAAACAAACAGAAATAAATCACATATTTCTAAAAATTTTCCCCAAGGGTCTTACATAGTGAACTAAATGAAAAAGAAAATAATAAATATGGAGAAGAATCTCTGGTTTTAAATTACACAAAATATAACTTATAATTTTACTCTTAAATATAAATAGATATTGGAAAATTTATCTTAGAGGGTACATCGCAGAAGATCTAACAAACATGCATTGTTTTGCAGACGATTTTTTTCCTTTTTGCACAAAAAACGTAAAGCCGTTTTGAATGTCAGAGTTATTTCTTTGAAACAGACAGAAGAAGAAACATTTCAGAGGCTTTAAGAGCAAATTTATGGGTCAACTTTTATTAAAATTTGTGTTTATCGAATTCGGCAATTCATTAACAAGTAGTCAAATATAAAATGCATTTTCGGTAGAAAACATATTTCGATTAAAATTAGATATTAAATGCATTTTTTAAAAAAATATTTTCTTAAATTCATGTTTCTTTATTCTGTATAATTAAGAGATTTATCTAACTCAGTGAAATGTACTTCAGATAGTTTCTGAAAATGAATCAATAATTATAAGAAATCTGGAAAACGACAGTTCGGTTTCTTCCCCATTTTACGCAAAAAGTTACTTTCTTTAAAATCATACTTAAATTTATTTTTCAATTCAAAATGTATTTTAAATATGAAAGGGCACATTAAGTTTTTAAAACATCTTTTTTTTTTTAAAAGTCATCTTAAAAGATGTTTTTAATTCATTTTTTTATGATTTTTGGTGGTTTTTCTTTTCTTGTAACTCTATATTTTTCTCCGTTTGCTACTAAAAAGACCCATATACTAAAATAAATTAAAAATTAATAGTAAGTGACTTTTAATGATTTTGCTATTTAGAATATTACTACACAAATTTTAATCCATAATATTTTTAAAAGCAGAATACAAAATTTATACAACAATTATTTTAAATATAAACAAATTATTTAATTTTTAAATAATTTAAAAGTTTTATTTAATTCAAGATGCAGTTATTTTCATTTCCGAAAAAACACGAAATTCATTGGGAATTTAACAAAACTACAGTGAAAATCATTTAATTGAAATATTTTTTCGTGTAAAAGAATTTCGTCTTAAAGGATATTGCAAGAACACAAGAAAAAGCATATATTTAATGAAATTAAGTTTATTAGAGTACATTTAATTTACATAGATATGTATATACACTACTGGCCATTAAAATTGCTACAAAAGGAAGAAACGCAGATAACAAAATGATATTTATTAGGCAAATATATTATAATGGAAAAAGGGGAAAATTTTTTAAATATTTGGCTGTATAAAAAAAAATCTCCAAACAACCCCCTCTGGCAGTAGTAACAGCATTTATACACCTGGGCTTTGGGGTCAAACAAGTTGGATGACATGTACAGACACGATGCCATCGCGACGATGCCACAGCTCTAAGATGACGGCATGGTGACGAGTCATTCGCTCCGGCCTTTCCCGACTTTTTCGATTGAGACATTTCTATCAGACTTTCCCTGACTGGGTGGGGGCCCAAAAAATTATTTTTCGTATGAAGGAAGGTCCGCACAACACCGGCAGCATGTAGTCGTGAATTATCCTGATAAAACTTTGGGCTCCGCAGTGGATAAGAGTAGAGCCACGGGTGTATACAACAAATATAACATACACTGTTTAAAGTGCTGTCAAAAACAAACAAAAAGAGCCGGTATCCCCCATACCCTCCCCAGGTGATGGGCCAATATCTGCTGGGAAATTTATGCTGCAAATTTCTTTTCAAAGCCCTAAACCAGAGCGACCATTTTGATGCGAAACAGAAACCGGTTCATCAGAAAAAATGAGCTTTTAAAAATTGGGGGTTTGGGGTTTATCACAATTGAAGCACTCCTGTTCTGATGCAGCGTCAAGGTTGGGTGCAGAAAAGTCGTTCCATGCTGCAAACGTCATCAACGTTCAGTTTTTTTGTCTTCAAATGACCTAATTCTTGACTCAGGACTCGCGACGTAGTTGCACGTCCTAGGGATGGGGTTTTAAATGCTTTTTTCCGGCTTCTAGTGATAGGGGAGTCGTTCAGATCAGCACGGTATCCCGTATTACCGTCAACCCCCCACCCTATTCTGCTAACGTAATTGGATCTCTCCGCCGAGCAGCAATCCCCCTATACGATGAACCGCAATCCCATGGGTTTTCGTCCGTTTAAAATAAAACGTCCTGGTACGCATTTCAACGTCTTACTCAAGGCATCACACCATTTTTTCACCTGGCACCAACGTTCAAATGCAATTTGTGTATGACAGTTCCCTCATTTAAACACATTGTAGATGTCGTTGCAGGCGCCTTCTTTGTCTGAATGTCCCTAAAGCTAATCATTTATATCACACCTTCTTCCTGTTTACTTTTTTACGTCTGTAGCATGTCGTCTTTTGGGTAAAAAAGGGACAATAATGTTTTATGTAATTAAAAAAGTCATAAAAAAAAACTTATAAGAACTTAAGTTTAATTCAAAAATTTTAGGTTGGAAAACAAAGCATTTAGTGGTTTTGGAAAAAAAAATTATATTTTTTGGTTTTCTTTTTTTAAAATTTTCTAAATTGATGTTTCCCTTTTGTTATTCATTTCATTATTCAAATGTGCCTCTTAATAACAGCTTATACTTTTCATGATGTTCCTCATTTTGGATGACGTGGAGATAGGAACTGCATTATTCATTTCATTTTCATCGTCGGAAACTGCCTCAATGACATTTTTTGATTTTTGTACAAACTCCAAAATGTCTTTTCTATAATTGAATTGGGGATTATAATACACATTATAATCACCTACTGCAAGGAATTCTTTCTATGATACACTAGAGCAATCCAATAATATAGAAACTTTCTCAAACTTTTCAATAAGTTTGTTTTCCGTATTTTGTTCATTTCTAGAAGAGCAATCTTTACGCGTTAAGCGATTTTCGTTTCGTGTTAAGAGAAAAAAATGCATGAAAATGTATAGTACATTGTCGGGATCGTGTTAATCGATATTTCGTCAAGCGTTTTCGCGTTAAACGTATTCCACTATATTCCTTAAAATTAACATTAAAAAAAATGTCAGAAAATACATATACTTTTATGTCGTTATTTCACTTAAAAATAAACTTATAAAAGTTATAATTTATGTACAATCCTACCCCTATCCCGATCCACGCATCTTGCAAAATAGATTAATTATTCTCTCCAGATAAACTAACTCAAAACCAAGAAAACACCTTTTACCCATTCACTCTCCTCATTAAGGAGCTGGAAGCTCACTCCCAAAGGTGGCCGTTAAGATGGCTTAGCGGAAGCTTAGCTCACAACTTTTGATACAAGATTCCCTTCCGTATAGAAAGCAAGCACTTTCTAAGGTCGCTTGAATACCCGGAGCAATTCCACATAGTGTTTATTTTTCACATTTTGTTAAATGTGATTAAAAATTAGCACCTAGTTTTTTCGAGACTTAAAGAGAAAGGTAAGGATATTTGGGCTATTTTTTATCCCCTTAATAAATTCAATTTTTTTATGAATAAAAAAGATTTTAGAGGTATGAAATTTATTAAAAATATAAAATCGTGTAAAACTGTAAATTTCAAGGAAAAGTATTTGCATTTATTTTGGCTGGGTTATATTTTTTTGTTTAAAGGGTTTTGAAAAAAGTTTTTAAAATCTAAATTCCCTTTTAAAAAAGATAAATTTTCCCGGGAAACCCAAAATTGTTTTTATTTTTGTTTTAATTTACAATATTATCTGTATATGTGTGCGTGCATGCGTTTTCGCGCGTTCCGTGCATGTGGGGGGGGGCATGCGTTTCGAGTTTTTGTGTTTTTCCCCAAATTTTAAAAAATAAAAGATTGGGCGGTTGTGGTTCTCACAATAAAAAGTTTAAAAAACCCAAAATCTGATTGAAGATAAAGTCTCAAAATCCCTTGGTTAAGTATGGGTTTTTTTTAAAAAAAGGGGTTTCAAAAAAAATCATGTAACTAAATTTTTTAAAAGGGTTTGGTTAACTATTTTGGGGAAATTTTTTTGGGGTTTTTTTTTTACATAAAACGCTAAAAAGGGGGTCAAAAAAAAACCCCCCTATTATAAAACACGCATGGAAAAATTTTTAAGGGCACCGGAAATAATTGCGGGACGAACAGAAAACCTGCATGAAGGTACATATCGGGAAATCAAATGATTAGAAATGCAGCGTGTTCCCTTTCCATGGGGGGTTTTAACGTCATTTTTTTGGAGTATAAAACGGGGTAAAAAAGCTTGTTTGGGGGTGTGCTGAAGTTGTTTAAAAAGGAAGAGTTTGAGGGGGGCTTATTTTTTTACGCCTTTTTTTAAAGAAATATGAGCATCTGCCCGGGTTTTTGGGGGGGAAGGGGTCATCGGCATGAGGGAGTTTTGGGTGGCCCAGCTAGGCAAAGTAACCTAAATTAGGCCTTTCTGATTTTTTGGGGGAGGTGTTTAACGGCCTTAACAGACCCCAATTTACACAAAACCAAGGCTCAGGATGCCCTTAATGGACCAGTCCCCCGAAAACCCCGCCACGTACCCAAAAGGGGGTTACCCCTTCCCCCAACGTTCATCGGCCGCCATCCGGCACAGAAGAAACTTCACTAGGGGCCCCTGGGCTTTTCCAAACCATTAAAAGGCCCCCCGGCTAAAGGCTTTTGGGATTGCAGTCCCCTTTAAAGGTGCGCGCTTTTGGCAGGTCCCTTGACGCCCCCCCGGAAATTGGGTCCCTGCTCACGAGGAAACTGGTTTCGGGAAGGAAAGGGGGGCCCCGGGCCCGGCGACGAACCCAGTTTCCCAATCTCCCCAGGGGTGAAAATTCTTGTTCGTGTGGGAACCCCCCGTGGTGAACGCCTCCCCTGCCTTTGTTTTACAGCTTTTTTGTTGGCTTTAAAAAACCTTTTCGGAAAAATTTTTTGTTACTTAATTTTAAATTGGAAAAGGTAGGATTTAGCACGTAATTTTTGAGAGGAAGGGCTATTTCAATGGGGTTCATCTTGGGGGAAATGTGTTTGAAATAATTTAAACCCAAAGGTTACCGCACTAACTCTTTAACGTTGTTGTTACTTATGCCTCCTGATAGACAGTAATAGCAGATAAAAAGCCCAGGGGTTAATGTGGTTAGGGGCTAATTTGAAACCGGGCTTACCCGCGGTTTTAAGCAACATAAAAGTGACATTACAATTTTGGTTTTTAAATTTGGGGAAATTTTCCCTTCCACCAACCCACACGAAGGACTTGTGGGCCCGACCTTTTCCCCCATCCCGCGGGGCACAAATACATTTCCCGGCTTTTCCCCGGGGTTTTCCCGGCCCCAGACTCTGTCACGGTCGGCGTAACTCTTTAACGAAAATTTTTAATATGCGCCCAACTTTTTAAAAAAAGGTTTTGGCAGGGGGGGAAAAACCCACCAAGACTTCATGGTTCTTAAAAACATGGCCAAAGTGAAAAAAGGGACGACATCTGAGCTGGGGCCCCCCTCTGCAAATTTTTACACTGGGGCAAAGTGAGAATTTTTGGGACCCCTGGCAGTTTTAAAGGGGTGCACACCCCTTCCACCCCGGCTGTTTCCTTTTTGGCTCTAAAATCAAGGGTCGCCAGTCGAAACCGGGGTTCTTGACCATAAAACACTCTTTTTGCTAGGGGTGAGGAGTGAAAGAAAAAAAAACTAACTTATATTCTTCCCCAGATTTTTTGTCTGTTTTAAATTTAAAAATTCACCGGTTATAGTCATCTATTTTTTTGTAAATATACATAAATAAGAAAATAAAACAATTTTAAAAAGGGAAAAAAAAAGTTCAAAAAAAATGGTTTTTAAGCTGTTCCCCCGGATTATTTTTAATGAAAAAAAACCATTAAAAAAATTCTTCCAAATTTCATATATTTTTTAAAAAAAATGAATTAAAAAAATCCTGGCAAAGAGCAATATTATAATCGAAAGTAATATCTATATATGTATAAAATGGATTTTTTGTATATAGGAAATCCATCACTCCAACACCGTTAAAAACCGATCACTATAAAAATTTTGGGGAAGGTTTTTACCCTTTTTCTTGCAGCTCCCCCACCCAGGTGGGCGCTACAGCATACCCAACTTCTGCACTATTCAATCAATCCCCAAAGGGTTGTAAACGGTGGAAAAAATGATGTAAATTTTGGCTATATCACCAATTTTTTGTTTGTTTTTTTGGTCGCCATTTTAATTTGGAACGGTTTTTGGCGAAAATTTTTAAAATTTAAACCCAAAATAAATACAACATAAAAGTAAATTAATGTTTTTTAACATGGGGGTTTTTATTTACACTTTTTTTAAGCGTTCATTACAAAAATTTTTAACAATATGTTACTTTTTTGAGCGAAAATAAACAGGGGATCGTGTTTTTGAAAATCGACCCAAAAAAAGGGGTTACGGGACGTTATTAAAAAAAATTTTTTTTTTCCGCTAAAAATTTTGACAAAAATTTAACAAAGATGTTTTTCTTTCTTTATTTTTAATTCCACTTTGCTCACAATACCCTATTTATTTATTTTTTTTTTTTATTTTTTTTATCTTGGTGGAATTTTCAATCGTTAAAAAAACTTTTTAAAGAGCCCCAATTGGGCTGAAATTTTTATATTTGGATTTTTTGGAGGGGCCAATACAAAATAATAAAAATTAATAAAATTAATTGTTTAAAAACCCTTTATTCCCCAAAAATTTTAAAATTTTAAAACCCGTTGGCATCTTTTTTGGCGACAGAACCCTTTTTGGGCGACTTAGCCCAAAATAAAAAATTTTTTTTTTTAAAGTATTCTTTTGAACTGAAATTCATATACACGATTGTTTTTGGGTGACAATACGATACTTTTTTGATAATTAATAAAGGGTGGGATACTTAAAGTTTTGGTTTTGTCTATTTTTTATACATATTTTTTATTAATTGTAATTTTTTAATAAAAGAAATAAATAAAATTTTTTTTTTTGTTGATCTTTTAGGAACTTTACTTAAAAAATTTTTTTATTTTTTGTTTTTTTTTGTTCAACTGGGGTAGAAAAACTTTTTTGTTTTCCCTTTTTCAAATTAAAGTTAACCTTTTATTTAAAAAAATTCTTTATCTTTCAATCCCAAATTTTTTTAATTTTTAACGGAACGAAAAAACGGTTTTACCAGCTAGTTTTGGTTTTTCATTTTGAAAAAGAAAATTTGACTTTTAAATTTCGCGTCCCCAAAAAGAAAAAGGGATAAATTTTGACTTACAGTGAATAAAATGAAACTGGGGGTCCCAAATATGTTGACAAAGGAAAAGGGGGTGCCCCTGGGTTTGATTCATGGTCCGAAAAGAAAGGGAAAACCCGATCTTGTACCACACCCCGCATTGCGCCCACATGGGGATTTTCAGTACCAATAGTTTTAACTTATATTATTCTACTAAAAACAATCTTAAAGTTTAAAAGTTGACCTCGGAACCTTTACTCTCTGGAAATTTTTGGTATTGTTCTCGAACAATATACCGGGGTTTAAAATTTTTGGTTATTAAAATTACTTAAATGATTATTATAGTCAAGTAAATAGATGCTTATAGTTATAAAAAGGGAAACATTAAATTTCGGAAAAAAGACTTTTTATCGTAAATTCTATTATAAAAAACTATTATAAAATGCTATATGTTTTTCTTACCAAGTTATCATCTTTCCCGGTCATCTCTTCCCTATACCCAAATTTCCCCTAAAACATTATAAAAGAAATAAAAAAAATTTAAACACTTTCAAGGGTTTTAAAAAAATTTTTTTTTGCAAACCCGTTAAGGTATCCGACTACGTTCGGAACCCATTTATTTTTAAAAACACATAAATAGATAATTTTCTTTATATTTAGTGTACTTGGTTTAAAAAAATATTTGTTTTAAGGACACATTGTAAAAAAATTATTTAAAACAATATTTCGGCAAAAATTAACATAGAATAACCTTTTTTAAAAAGTTCTCCTTTTTTTGAAAAAAAGGGACCTAATAATCAAAACTTTTTCCTGTTTTAGCTCAGACACTCTCTACAGAGGCTCAACAAGGAATTTTTTAAAAAAATTACATTATTTTAAAAGGGTTTCAACCCATTGAAATAATTTTCGGCGTTTTTTTTCCCTTAAAATTTTTTCCCCCCTGTTGTTAAAAAAATGGATAAACCCACTTCTAAATTAAATATTTCCCAAAAATTTTAGTTGACCTCTGTTAAACTATAGACGGGGGAAAAATTTTTTTATAATAAAGTATTTTTTTTAAAAAAGGGGGGAAAAATGTTTTTAAAAATGGATCCTATTTCCCTTTTTTCAAAATAAAAATTTCTTAAATAATTTTTTTTTTTCTATTCTTAAAAAAAAATTTTATATACCCTAATATAATTTTAAAAAATATCGGGAAAAAAGATACCTTTTCCCAAAAACTTAACTAATAAGGGGGGATTCATACGTTAAACCTAACAGACTCATCGGGCAATCCCTCCGAACCAAAAAAAAATATCGTCAAATTTAAATCTCTAAGGGTTTTTTCCCTTTGTCTTTTTGGGTACCAATACATCTTAAATAGCTTTTTTTTCCCTTTAAAATTTTTTTCCTCTTCTTTTCAAGGTAAATTAAAACAAAAAATACACAACTGTTCGCAGTAGATTTTTTTCCCCCCTCATGCTGCACCGGAAACACTTTTTTGGGGGCTAAAAATTTAAAATTAGCTTTATGACTCACCCACCCCAAAATTGATACTCTTCGGGGGGTTAAAAGTGGAACGCTTTTGGATTTTTTTCAAGCGCTAAGTTTTCTAGATTAAAGGGTTTTTTTTTTCAGCCCCCTCTTTATACTTTTTGTTTGTTTTAAAAATCTGCCATTAGAAATAAAAAAAAATTACTTAAAAAAAGGTACTCTTGGTTCAATAAAGGGAGAGATATTCCTATACTGTTGAGTCGTCTTTTAAAAGTAAATTTTTACTCTTTCATGTCTAAATGATGTATTAATTTGAAGACAAAAGAGAAAAATATATCACATTACTAACCATTTACCATCCGTTTGTTAGGAATTCAAAAAAAATTTTTCAATATGCAAGGTGTGAAAAAAAAAAATACCAAGGGGGTGTAGCCCGGAAAAATTGGGGTTGACAACAAATGTTTTGGTGACATCATCCCCACCCCTCCTTTCCCTTTTGGCAAAATTTCGCCCCCAATTGCTCACGCTGTTTTTTAGGGACAGCGTCATTTTTCTGAAATTTTAAACCCATTCTGTCCCGGGAAAAGGGTTTTGAATCAACATCAAAAATTTCTCTTCCAAAAAAAACAAAACAGCCACTAAAACATTTCCCAAAATTAACCGGGTTCATGGAGATGAAACTTTGTCCATGCCCTGTGTTTTGAATGGTATAAGCGGTTTTAAAGGGGAAAGTGAACAGTTTGGAAGACGAAAGAACGGCTGGGTGCACAAGGTCCGGTTTCAGACCAAACATTGCCAAAATTGCGTGATATCAGGGTTCCCCCTCACATTAATAGTCAACTGTTAAACCCAAAAATACTACATTGAAGTTTAAAAAAACTTGGGGAAAAAGAAGGGGTCAGGGTAAAGGGAAAAGATAAATGGCGTTTTACTTTACAATGCACCCCTCACACCCCCATCTTCCCCCGAGTTTCTGACCCGCAAAGAAAATTTGTGGTTGTGCTCCTCCTTATTCCAATTTTTCCCCCATGCAACTTTTTTTTTTTCCCTTTTTTTCCCCTTTTTTAAAAAAGGGCCCATTCTAAACCCCAGTTAAAGAGGTTCAGTCCCAAAAAAAGGAGAATCTCCCGGAAAGGGGCTTCCAAACCCTAGTTCTAAGTGTTACCAGCAATGGACCCAATGCAGGGGTGTTGGGAAAAACTGAAGGGGGAAATTTCTTTTAAAAGGGGATACTGTCCCCGGAGAACTAATTCTGTAATTTGGTTTTTTTTGGGCCATTCTCGTTTTCTTGTGTCACACATCGTGCATTGTTTTTAAGTTATTGTTATCTATGTCCTAGCACTAAGTATGAATTGTATTGAAAAATATTCTTATAGCCTCACATTCATGTATTCAAAAGGAAAAGGCTTCAATTTCTAAAACGAAAGCATAATATCTTTCATGTCTCTATTTTCCCCACCCCCGCCCAGAGTTAAAATTCACAAGATCCATTTTTATTGTGTCTTTACTCAACAAACACACGCGCGCACGCGTTCATCTCGAGCGAGATGAAATCTCTGATTGGCTAGACGCTTGAAGCTGACTGTCTTGGTGTGAATGCGGCTTAAAGATTCAAAAGTGGAAATTTTTTTTACCAATAACGAAGCCGCAACAGCCGTTGGGAGTCTATTTCCACAAAATCCCGTTCTTTGTAGATGTCTACTCAACAAAGAAATGTGTTTTTGCCAAATTTCGTCTGTAGGTGCAATAGTATAAAAACGGGAATTTTTGTCGAAAACGTCCCAGCGACTTCTTCCCCTGGGAGTCAATTTTTGTTAAACCCATTCTTAACGCCCTCTGCGCAACAAAACAGACATGTTTATCAAATGTCAAGTCTGTAGGCGTAATAGTTCTCAAAAAGGTACTTTTTTTTTATTTATATCACTCCCTCAGCCCATCTAGGGAATTAATTTCTGTAAAATCCGTTCTTCATGGATCTCTACCTAACAAAAGAAACAGGCTTACCAAATTTCAGATCTGCAAGTCTAATAGTTCCGCAGATCTCGTGATGAATGAATGAGTCACTTTTTTCGAATATAGAGAAAGAAAAATTACAAAAACAAATAGAGAGAAAGAGTAACTAATGATGAAAAAGCAATCTAATGATTCTATATGTTACAAATTTTACTTCTTTCGTATATCTTTTTAGCAATCTATTAAAAAAATATTCTAAGAGGCTAGACACCATAATTTCTCTTTTATAGTTTCGAAAATTATTATTCACAAAAAGAGAACAGTATTCACATTCTTTTAAAAAGAGTTTTTCAGAAATTTGAGACCGTGAAGAAGAAAAAAAATGGCAGGTGCTTCAAATGGAAAAAAAATTAATCAGTAAGTAAAATTTGAATTTCTATATCCCTCTTAGTTGAAAACGAAACAAGAAGTTATGACAAATATTTATTCTTTCATTAATATTCATAAAATAAATTTATTTAAGGAATTCTATACAATCTTTTCTTCATCAAGATTTGTTTTTTTTGTAAACTGTAATTCAAGATTTAAACACTTCTTTTTCCATCCAAACACAATTTCCTATAAATTCATTTTCTCTCCAAAGCAATGGGCTTCCTCGAATCCAAGTGGGCGCCAAAAACCATTCACCCACAAATTTTCCCTCATAAAAGAGCGGAAGGCTTATACCTTCAGGTGACCGTCTCTTTTGAAAAGGGCTTCTTCTTAATCTGGGCTTAGTGGAAACTTGGCCCAACGACTCTTGATACATGCCTCCAATTTGCATAGTAAACACTCCCTGCGCAGAATCTTCCTCTCATTTAAATATGCATAGCCACTTCACACAATGGTGTGAAGTATAATACATTAAAAATGGAAAAGT
>BMAV01008272.1:0-56304 GCA_019973955.1 Trichonephila inaurata madagascariensis
GACAACGTAATCATATTTTGTTTGGTCTGCTGTTATTGATGTGTTTTGGAATTGTGCTTCTAATTGAAAAAACCATATTTTCGGATCTGGCCTCCAAAATGGTGGTGGTTTAATGCTAACTCTAGCAACGATCGACGAAGATCGCTTTTCATTTTATTGATAAATACCTGAGTAAGGTAATCACCAATGAAGCGTAAATAAATTTATCGCTTGCATCTGTTTCCGCAATATAATAAAATGAATGAGGAGGAACTTAGCAGGTTAAAATATATTCGACATTTATTTACTCTTTTTGTGCAAATCGAAACTTTTCTACCGTTCCCATTCCGATAAATATGATATTTACAATATTTTCAGTTGGAGTGTTGCCAACCAATAGAAGATGTAACCGCTACAAATGATTCGTGCTCTTGTCCCAGCAGGGGCGGTTCTAGGGCCGGACAAACCGGATCCCTGCCCGGGGCGGCAAATTTTAAAGGCGATATTTGGATCAAAATCGGAAAATATTTTTTATGTTATAAAAAATTTGGTATATTTTCTGAAATATTATTGGGTAAGAATTTAGTATTTCATTTAACATATCTTATTTCCTTATTTTGTACTCTGTATGTTTAATGTCAGTTTTCTTTTACATTGAAACTTCAAGGGTTCGAGGTGAGAATATATATTAAATCATGAAATTTGATATGTTTACACATCTTTCACTAGTAACTTTCACTCCAACCAGGAGTGGGGTCACAACGGACATTCCTTTCATTCAGACGATGTCCAGCGCCAGCTTTTCAAAAGGGGACAAGACTAATAAGAGTTTTTAGTAGACAGAGAGCCACAGGAGATGTTTCATTTTAGTCTTCAGTGTCGTTACTATAAGTTAAAATAAAAGCGCTTGTGATCCCTGCTATCAATAGACTTTTTTTCAAAGAAATTGGCCTGCTGAAATGGGCTATTTCTTCTTTGACATTTTACTCGTTTGAAGTCATAACAAGGGCATAGCTATAACTGTATCAATGATACGGGGCCCCCAAGTTTCAGGAGCCCAAAATGTGTAAGCAAAACATCCTAAAATGTAAAGCCTCCTCCCAAAAGTCACAAAGGAATTTGGATACACAGCCGACTCAGGACTAGCTACGCCAGTGAATCATAACGGGTAATTATGTGCTTAGTTTCGGAATTATTTTGTATTTTTAGGACACTATATATATACATAATTATAATTTTTTGCTTTGGAGAAAAGGGCGGCATTTTCCATTTTTGTCCGGGACGGCATAACTGCTAGAACCGACCCTGGTCCCAGTCAATCATTTCTGTCTGAACGTATATGCTTGTTCAATTGTTTATTAACGTTACACTTTGCTGTTACAGAAAGGTAATTAATTACGGACTTCGTAAATATGAACATTTTGTCAAGTGATGAGGACGATATCTAAGCAGCACCCCACTCTTATCTGAAACCAAAAGAATTCTGAACAGGAAACCGTTGCCAAAACCCATTTTGTTAGGCGAGTTTATCTCTCTCTCTCTCTCTACTGGTTGTTATTATTCCCTTTTGGGGATCACCTTTATTTTATAATAATCTATACCATTTTTTTAGGATAGTTATTTAAAAAACTTCTCGTCATTAAAAGATTGTGATGTAAATTAAATCGAACTCCCAAGCAATCTTATCACATTTGCAACATCAATAAAGCCAGGCCACATACATTATTTAAACTGAAATGATGTAAAAAAGAAGTAAGTAAACAAATAAACAAATGAGCTCAAGGAGGAGGTCGTCGAGGAGAGGTGACGTGTGTTTAGAAATCTAGAGATTGTTGCACATCAGAAATCTTGAAGTTTTCGCTGTATTTTATACAGTGAATTAATTAATTAACCTTGCTACACCTCTAAGAGGCTTTTCTTTATTTCCTTTTTTTTTTATCTGGACTTTGGTAAGTTAACCAATTTCTCTTCTTTTTTTCGCATGTTTGGTTATCTGAAGGAAACTCAAGCTGAGTCACTCCGCATTCCGGATTACGGAATCCGATGAAGCAAACCAAAAAATGACTGACAATATGAAAGAAGCTGCAGATTATAAATATTTTAAATCTACTCAGTCTGCCCAAGAATATATTCTGCGAATTGACTATTAAAGTTTTAATGAAATCACAATTTTACTTGAACACACAGAAAAAAACTGGAAACATCCCTAAATTGAACCCCCACTTATTACATGCTGAATTAAAGAGCATATGTACTTCACTCGAAACGGAAAAATAAAAATAAACACCTCGGATCCTGTATGCGTTGTTCAGATAACAGCTATTAAACAAATTCTAAGTATTTCAGTAAAAGTCAACATAAAATGGGAAGGGTTCTCTTCGCGATTCTCCTACTTTTTGATATCCCAACTAATGTACATCTGGCAGATGTGCAACTGAATTAAACTCAAATGATATAGAAATTGTTGAAATCCGTAGATTCATTAAGACAAATAGTCGTCAAGAAGCTTCTCCTGTCTTAATTACTATTCTGGGCATTAATACACCAGATTGTGTAAAACTTTGGTTTTTTTAATCATAGAATTCAATTATTCATAGACAAACCCCTGAAATGTAACAATTGTAATAGTTTCACGCATTCATCTCGTTTTCGTTCCAACGATGTTCAATGTATTAATTGTGGAGGATCCCATTCTGGACTATGTACAAATCCTTCAAATTGCTCAAACTGTAAAGAAGATCATCCGGCAAACTCCACCAATTGTCCCATGTTTATAAAAGAAAAAAAATTCTTGAATTCAAATGTATTAAGCACTTAACTTTGGGAGAGGCTCGACGAAAATTCAAGGAAACTCTCTCTCCGCATATTACACTATAGCAGTAAAACAGCAGCCCCAGGACCCAATATACAAAATTTGAGAAAAAATTAAAGCAGTAAGGAATTTCAAGCAGCTCTTGGAAAAAAAAACCACAGCCAAATGAAAATCCGATAAATAATGATCGAATCAATGTTTAAGCATTTGATAGGAGTAATAAAAATTAGTAAACAACCATCATCGCCTAATAGGGGAAAAAAAAGATAAGTCTACCGCAACAGAAAATTGAAATATCCGTACTAAGTACATCTTATAATATGGATAATACATAAAAAAATATATTGAAATCAGATAATTTTAAAGTTTTAAATTGCAGCTTTTATTCGCGAATTTTGAGTTTCGTTTTTTCTTTCTTAAAAAAATATAGATAAATTATCTATATCTGTAAATATATCATTTCCTCAAGCGGAGGATAAGAAAAAGATTTTTTTTTTAATTTCCCTAGTATATCTTTTTTATGCATTTTCTACAATGGAATTGTAGAAGTCTAAAAAACAAACTAATTTGGCTAAAAATCCCTTCCTTTTCACAGTCAGATATATTGAAATTTCAAGAGACTTTTTTAAAACCTAATGACAATTTGCAAATCCCTGGTAAAATCATTTTCAGACAAGACAGACTTGACAGACCAGGAGGAGGGCTGCTGATAGCAGTACCATCAAATATATCTGCCAGACAAATATCCTTTCACAATTCGCCGTTTTCAGACTATGAAATTTTAATACTGCAAATTATATAATTAATGATACTTCCTTTTTTCTGATAAATTTATATGCATTTCGAGGACTTAATATTACACAACTTAAATCTTTTCTTGGTTCCTAATCGGATCCAGTTTTTATATTCAGAGATTTTAATTTGCATCACCCAATGTGGGTTCAAATCATGCTTCTCAATACACTGAAATTTTTGTGGAGTGGTTAACGAATTCTAATTACATTCTTCTCAATACTGATGTTCCAACGCATAGAAGCAATGTTGGCTCTAGTGCTCTTCTGGATTTTACCTTATGCTCTTCAAGTCTCATCGGATACAGCAATACTTTCGCTTAAGACAGCTCCTACAATAGTGACCATTGCCCTGTTATCACAGATTTTAATTTTCATAACCCGATTAAGCGAACTATAAAAAAGTGGATTGACCCTCAGTAATAAAACAAGCCAAATCAACAGTTTTTAAGATAGATGATTACAATCATAATCTATCTGACAATATTACTAAAATAATTTCAAATAATACTCAAGAAATACTTCAGAAAGAAGGCCATTCGGGAAATCTCCCCCAAATTGTGGATTCGATTAAGCAATATTCCAGCCGGCTCCGATTTTATATAAAAAAAATCCAAAAAGAAATACTGGGATACAGTATGTAATAATGTTCCTAATCCAAGAATATTCTATAACATCCTAAAGAAAATAGCAATGAAAAATAATCCTGAGTCAACACTGAATTTCCTTTAAATACTTAACAGAATAATATATCATCCACAGATTCAAGCAACACTCTTTGCAAAGAACTTCGCATCCAATAATATTATCCATGAGCCACTTCCTTTGGACTTTTTTGCTCAAGATAATAGTTTAATCAGCAAACCCTTTCATTTATCTGAATTGAATAGAGCAATAAAATCTGCTAAGAACACAACCCCAGGTGCAGACCAGATCCCGACTAAATTTCTGAAACTATTGAATCATAGTGAACGAATGATCATCTTAAATTTCTTTCAACAGATATTTGATAAGTCAATTGTCCCAAATGCATAGAAGCATGCTATAATTCTTCCAATTCCCAAACCATGCAAAGATAAAACTAAAATTTACTCGTATAGACCTATCACTTTAACATCAGTTTTTCTAAGACACATTTGAAAGAATTTTAGCCAATCGAATTGCCTACTTCCTGATAACAGAACAAAAACTACACCAGCAACATTATGGATTTGTTCCTTTTAAAGATAACAGAACAGCAACTTATATAATTTACAAAGCAATGACAGACACAAAGTTAGAAAAAAAAAAAATACTTCGAGAGAATTAACTTACACATAAAGAGTGCTTATGACTCCGTATATATTGACGGTCTCATTTACAAGTGCTTACAAATTGGTATAACAGGAAAAATAGCGCTTTGGGTGCATGAATTTTTATCTTATAGATCGCTGCAAATTCGATGGAGGGGATGTCTTTCATCTGAAAAAACACTGCTAAAAGGACTTCCCCAAGGTAGTGTACTGTCTCCATTATTATACACTATCTATATGTATGACTTTTTTGAAACATTAGAGACTGGAGTCGAGTGTTCCATATATGCTGACGACATTTTTATTTATTCCTCACATCAATTACTTGATATCATCTGTCTAAATTAAAAAAAATTTTTAACAGAATAAATCAATGGGTTAATTTTTGGGAAATTGGTTTAAGCCCAGACAAAAGTACAATAGCTGAGCTCTCGAAAAAAAAAGTATTCCTTTTTCCCAAATATATTATTAGCTGGGGACCCCTACCGTGGCAATCTTCTATTAAATATTTGGGATATATTTTTTCGAAGCTGAATCAAAATACTAACATCACCCATCAAATAAAAAAATAAAGCATTAAAAAACTCAATGCACTTAAAGGAGGGTTACAAGCATTATGGCCCGAGGAAAAAAATCTTACCCAATTCATCAAAAACAGCATCTGTAGCACCTTTTTTCACATGTCATATAATAAATAAATGGTCGCAATCGTTGAAAACTTTTAATGTAATAAAAACCCAAAAAGCCCCAGAATTGCACTAGGTTTTCCCCACAATGGACACCAAATATTGTACTAATGAAACTGGCTGCACAAGAAATTCTCTGGGGACAAAACAGAAGACTGGAAAAAAATTTTTTCCTATCTCAAATTTCCCCAATCAAACCTTTTCTCAGTATATAGTAAAAACCCCTGATTATCTAAATTTTAAAAAAATCATGAAGGAGGATAAAAAAAATATTTTAGTGTACTACAATTTAAATGATAATAGTAATCAAATCATACAATCCCCAGAATACATCCTTTTTTATTTCTCCCATGTAAAATATATACCAAAACTTCAAAATTTTTGGGGGAAAAAATTACCAATTCAAGTATAAAGGGGTTTTTTGATGAAACAGTTGAGCATGATTTTCGGACTTCCATATAATAGCCACCGTTTACGAAAAACGATCAAATAACATCCCTAGCACAGGTATAACGAAAATTTTCTTTTTTCTTATGAAAAAATCACAACTCTATTTTTTTCTGCTGAAGCTTTGGCTTTTGCCGTTTTTTGATCATCTGACTGTTTCACACAAAAATCCTAATCTTATCTGATATTCTCTCTGTTCTCCGAGATCTTCAAAATTATTCTATTAAAACACAGTGCGATTTACAGACTAGCTAGCAAAATTTACATACAATCGTATTATAACAATAAACTGATATTACTTTGGACTCCGGGACACTCTAATATACTGTGGAATGAGCAGGATCTGTCACGGAGTCTGACGTTTATATAGACTGGATTGCTTCAGAAGACATCAGTAAAAAATATATCAAGAAAGATTTAAAAAAGCAAATAAGAATTTTATTCAAGCAAGTATTTTGAAAATTTGGGCAATATTATAAACTGGCCATATCTCTAAATGGACAAATAATAAAAGAAGAAATTCATACTCGTCTTTACAAAATGATCATTCCCCCAGGACTTCTTAAAAATTTAATTTAATGAATAATGCAATGTGTAGTTCTTTAATCGCAAATCAGTGCTCCCAACTTTTTATCGCTGCGGACCGGTCACTTTGATAATTTTACCGGGGCCCCGCTGGGAGGGACTTGATTGTTTATATTTTAGATTATTTTGATTTATAGCAAAAGTGTATTTAATTGTATTTAATACATAAAGAATATTGTTCCCCGTGATCCGGGGTTGGGGGTTTTATGCAAAACAATCCAAAAAAAAAAACAGTTCTTTAAGACGATGCTTTTTATCAAAAACCCAATCCTTTAAATACAGGATTAAGCGCGATATTCACAGGGTAAATACCCAAAGGTCTTCACCCTTAAACAGCAATCAAACACAATAACAGTGTTTAAAAACACGTAAGAAAAAAGATTATTCACAAGCACACCCGGGGCTAATCCTAGTCAAAACAATCCTCACTACCCCTGGTTTAATCAGCCCCCTCGCCTCCCGGCAAAACCATCTCATTTTTATAGGTCGCAAAAATTCCAGAAATATAGCCGCTCGTGACATTGGTGGGAGATCCACTACTTTCTAGAAGATTCCCGAGGGTTCCGAACTCGCCAACATGGTCACCGTGACGGCAAAATGGTCGCCAAAGTCCCAATTGGTCGCCAAAAATGATGCCAACTTGGCTCTACCGCAAGATTTGAAGTTCTCATTGGATCGCCTTATAACGTAAGGGGGGGGCGCGTGAATGGTACAATTTTAACTGAAATAGACATAACATAGAAATATAAATGCATTAAACATAAATAAAAATTTTTACACTATTTACACAAAATTCGTAACAATATAAATAATTTTAAAAATTTAATTCTATTTAAATATCCTTCAAAAAAAAATAATTCAAAAAATAAATAAAAAGATTTAACATTTTAACTTACTCTAGAACGTTAAATCAATGAGAACCCTGAGCTTGTTTCTCTGCAATGAGACGTTCCATCTGGGGTAATCGGAAATGACAGAAGTGTTTTGCTTATGTCAGTTTATTCCGTTGCTTTGTTTTTGGGTTGCTGTGTTACTGCAGAAAACCCGCCACAAGATAGGTTGTCGGAAATGGCAATGGTTTTTAAGTGCTGTGGTGGCAATTCCGGGTATTCTGCCATGACTTTTTTCCCAGAACACCGGCGAGTTGTTGTCTCGAATGCAGTTTTAAGGCCGCAGTCATTTGCATTCAGCAGTTGATTTTCTTCTTGCACAGACATGCTATATTCCCCGATTTGTTGACAAATGGGTCGTAGATCCATTCTTACCAGTTCTGGGTCTTTTGTAGTTGGGAAGTAGCCTCGAACTCTTTAAAATCAAAGACAGATCGTGCACGAACTGGGAGAAGGAATGTTCAGGCTCAGTCTCGCCTAATATCCCCGCTATGTGTGAAACATGTCAAATGCAGCTTCCCTTTTGGGTTTCCTTGGCCCAACTTGAAAACAATTTTCATTTTCCCCTGAAGGCCAATATTGAGTTCATTCAGCAGGTTGAATATGTCCCCACAGGTAAGCCAGTTTGGTGACCCATACCTTGTCACTGAAATTGCTGACAGCGGTGACTTCTTTTCTAAGAAATTTTTTGCAATGGCCCCTCAATTCAAATACTCTGAGTAGCGATTTTCCTCTGGATAACCACCTTATTTCTGTGTGTAACAGAAGACATCTGTACTCTGTGCCCATCTCCTCACAAAGCTGCTCAAACAGGCGCGAGTTAAGGGCATGTGCTTTGATGTAGTTAATAACTTTAACGACATCAGTCAATACGCTGTTAAATTCGGTGACTTTTTTTCGGCTTTGCTAGCACTTTCCTGTGAATGAGACAATGTGTAGATTCACCTCAGGTGCAACTTCCTTTACCCTGAGCAGTTAAAACAGGCAGTCGTCCGGTCATGGCAGCAGCTCCGTCTGTGCATATGCCTACACAAAAGGACCATTTTAGTTGTCTTGATATATAACCATCCAGTGACTTGAACAGTTCTGCTCCTGTGGTGTTGGTTGGCAAAGGTAGTGCACATAACAAATCCTCATGCACATCCTCCTGATATAGAAAAGCGCACATAAGCAAGTATTGCCTTGTTGTCAATATCTGTAGATTCGTCAACCTGGAATGCGTACCACGGTGATGCATTAATCCTCTCGAACAATTGCGCCTCAATGTCTTTGGCTATTTCCTCAATGCGCCTAGTCACAGTGTCAGCCGACAAAGGCACATGTGCTATCTTTTCCACAGCAGCCTCTCCTAGAAGTTCACGGCAAATGTCTTTAGTGGCGGGCAAGATTAATTCTTCACCAATAGTGAATGGCTTTTTAGCTTTAGCAATACGGTTAGCCACCAAATATGATGCTCTTAGAGCATTCTCCTTTATTGATGTGGTGGCCCTCATAAATTTCTTCTGTCCTTCGTGTTCCCGTTTTTCTTTCAAAATACTCTAGGGACTTGTCTTTTACTCCAGGGTGCTTGGCGTTCAAGTGGCGAAGCAGTTTTGAAGGTTTCATTGCTTCATTAGAGAATTGGTCGCCGCAAACTATGCAGAGCGGTTTTGGTTTGTGAGAATCACCTGTTCCGACAAAGCCATATTTCAAGTTTGGACTCATGGTATTGTCTGTTAAAAGTTACACGTTTCTTTGATGTTGAAGACATTTCTGTCTCTTCACTGAGCCTTTTCTTTTTCTGAAGGAAACTTTCTAACGACGTCTGTTTGGTACTCATTTTTGCTAATTTGTGGGTTAAATTTGTGCAAACACAATACACACTGTAACGTCGTATCTCCCCCACATGGGATTGGCGTCTTTTTTGTGGAAATGGCATTCACACGTGCATTCGGCAGCTGTGTATTTGAGGGGTTTAAAGGGGTGGCCGCCCCTCCCCCTTTGACTCCAGAAACGTTCCCGACCGGAGGATGGGAAACAAGAAGAGGGCCGGATCCCCGAGAAAGGCGGATGCTGCCCCTTCGGATCGGGTGAAGAGAAGGGAATGCTTTGACCCAGGTGCAGCCGGCGAGAGAAAGAAGAGATGCTCGGCTAACTGAAAGAGAAAATAGTTGCTGTGTTTTTCTTTTCTTTCTTTTTTTTTTTTTTTTTTTGCTTTTTAAAACATTAAAAGATTTATATCACTACCTTCGGGGGCCCCTTTTTTTAAAAAAAAAAATTAATGGAACACAGATATTTTTTTAATTTGGTGTATAGAACTAAGAATTTAAATTCAGTTGGAATGAAACGGGAGGCCTGGTACCATTTGATCCGCGGACCGGGGGTTGCGGAGCACTGGCTTAAATGACTTGGAGCATATTTTATTAAAATGCGATAGACATACTCATCCTCGAAATCACCTTAAAGCTTTTCTCAAGATTGATTCTCGTTGCAATATCACTCGTTGCTGTATCAAACAGATCAACATTCAGATTTTTTTATTCAGAAGATGAAATATTTTGACATTTTTTGAACTTATTGATACTTGATAGTGTTGTATGGGATAATAAATGGGATATGGGATAATCCCAAATAAAGCTATTAACTGTAACTGTAAATGATGTAAAACTACAGCGAACAAACGTCTTTATGTTTTAGCGGGAACTTGAAGTATATTTCGCGCAAGTTCTTATTTTTTTTAAAGATTTTGTTGTGTTTTATTATTTTGAATGTTTATATAGAGAGCCTGTGGAATTATATCTTTCTGAACGGAAGAGATCTAGTTTTGGTAAGTTACTGAAACTTAGATGTTTTGATTGGTTATTTTTAGGTTCTGTTTAACTATAATTCTTATCCGATTAAAAGGAAATTGAAAATTTTTATTTATTAATTATTCCCGAAATTTATGTGTTTAGTTTTTCATTTATAATTTGGAGATTCGACAATTTCACCGGTTTTTCTTTTGGAATATTTTTAGACAAATCATTTAGAAGGTATTTAAATAATTATTTGATAATTAGGTACTATATTGTTTAAGAACAACAAGAAGATAACTATGTATCTTTTAAAATATTCCAAGGTTTTTACTTATTCCCATATAGGGAAAACAATTGATATATGTAGTTTTTCACTAAGACCTAAGTTGCTGAGTAATAAAATAATCTTTTGAAATCACGCGCATCCATCTTTTTACCATCACTATAGTATAATATAATATAGAAAGCATGTTTTCTTTTGTATCAACAAAAAATGTACTAAATTAATGTTGCCAAGATAATTATATATCAAAAATCTTTGACTAGAATTAAATCTTTGATTTTGTATCGACTATTTACAGTTATTACTATTAGAGTATATTTTATACAGTGTTTTTTTTTGATTTTGCACATTTTTTATGACTATGCTACGAATTCAAATTAAATTCCCTGGAAAATATTGAACTTTTCTGATTTTTTTTTCAAAAATTATGATTGTATAGTTCTACTGTATCTAAGTCTTGAATCTTTTGTATTACAAAAATGTATTATTGATGTTAAACATGTTTTATTAAATTTTTTTTAATGCATTAAAATGTATAGAAGGATTGAAACTCTCTTAAAGACTCGAATTTGCTAGCTGCACTTTTCTAACTTTGCATTGTACAACTCATTGAAATCTAATCTAAAAAACTGCTTTTTTTAAAAAAAAAAAATTTCCAGTGTTCTATTTAGGTATTTCTTTTGTGTATATACTAAAATGTTGAATTCTTTAGGTACCTATTAGTTATTTCTCATAAAACATTTTGTATGTGTGTGTCAAAAGAGGTAATTTGTATTTAAATTTGTTTTCTACATTTTTGACTGTCATCAAGATTTGTCATGTTGCGAATGAATGCATTTAAAGCAAATAATGCATTTAAGTCTAAAACCAGGAAATTTTTGTGTTTTAGCATTTAATTATGATTAAGGTAGTTTGGTGTGATAGAACTGATAATCCATTATATAACTCTATAAACAAATTGCAAGTATGATTTCATTGATTTATTTTCTCCACATATGCTGGAATTTTCTCTGTTTTATAGTAAAAGCTAGCAAGTTTGTTAAGGTAATTAAATCAAATAACTATCACTTCTTGTGACTACAAAGTTTTCCTTTGCATAGTGCTGATAAATATTTGACAATGTCAACTGTAATTGAACTTGTTTACAAAAATAATTTTATCGCAGTCAAACCATATCTTAAGAGTTTATTTATGTCCAGTTTCCTTTTTGCTGTTTTGTCATGCATTTCATTTATTTGTAGATAAACTTTGATGTTTTTTTTTTAGAATTAAACTACATATATTTTACCACAAACATTGGGTACTGTCATAAAACTAATCTGAATTTGTTTTAACTATTACTGTTATCTCTGAACTGTCAATTTAAATTATTCTTATAATTTGCTTCATGTTGCTCTGTATTGGTTAAGCTTTCTTTCATTTACTTTGTCTTTTTTATTTTTAAATTGGGTGAGATTTAAATGGTTTAGTGCCGAATGTGTGTGTGTCAAGGCACTGGAGCATAAAATTCCCAGTGATACTTTATTGATTTTTAGTAGCTATGAGTTGCAATCCAATTAGATTAGTCCAGCCTTTCCCCCTTATCACTAATTGCCAAGGAAGTTTTTTTGATTGAATTTACAAAAGAAAACATTAAAAAAACAGCGAGGAATTGAATTGTAAAAAGTCAATGATTTTAATTTAGTTTCAAAATATTTGCTGTGTTTTGGTAGTATATGCTGGTAATGAATCAGAAAATCGTATGATAATGCATGCAACAGATTCGAACCTTTTTGTAGTGTTTTGTGTTTCAGCAGCTGTAAAGTTTTTTTTTATATACGATATTAGTTCTATTGAACAGTAGTATACATGCGAGGATATAGGTATCTGCATACTATTGTAACCCAAAGCTAGAACCCGCTAAACCTTTGTTCAGTGTCCGCAGCATTTTAAAATTATTTTAAGGTAGTATATAGAGGCATTCCATTTAATGTTTCTTAGCTTATACTTTTTTTTGGTTTGATGCAATATTTTTTATTTTGCAGTTACAAACTGACAAAAAAAATGCTTTTGAGATTTATGTAATAACTAAAAAATTGATCAAATTGTTGCTACAATGCATTATTTTGTTGAGATATTAGGGATGCAAAAAACTCAATCTACAGATCAGTAATCTGATGTCTTAGAAATTTATTGTGTGTTGAAAAGTCTAGACAAATGAAATGCTGATGAACAGTGGTTTCTCTGGGAATAATAATTATTTAAATTATTTTAAAGCTTAGTAAAATGTAGACAAAAAATTGTTATTTAATATTTAATTACAGCACATACTTTTTATGCTTCATAAGATTGATACAGAGCTAAAGGGTGTACACACACACAATATGTGACCCCTTAGGTTTGGTGATTTTTATCTAGATTCCATAATGAATTCAGCTTTGCTTCATTACTCTCAGAAAACCCATGTGGCCTTGTTGTAAGTGGGTATAGGTATGGGTTAGTGGCTTTGCCTTATCCGCGAGTTTGAGCCCTGTACCCACTAAGGGCTCCCTTACGTGTAAGGCAGCGTGCCGCGTTAAATCTGTCAAGAGCTGAAGCGTCCTCCACGTTGGTGTGGTGTGGTAGTTAGGAGAGGGGGTGCCTTGGCAGCTCGGGTGTAAGCCCCGTCCTTGACCATGGTTCAAAAGTGCGTAGTCCGTGCGCCAAAAAGCCCTCGAGTAGCTGAACAGTGCGACGTTAATATTCAATCAATCTCAGAACACGCATCGCTCATATAGGTAGTTCAGCGACTGATTCTGGTCATTAAGAGGCCACCTATTCTACACTTTAACTGATTGATACAAACATGCATACAAATATTGGGAAGTTTTCTTCATGCAAAATGTATTTTATAAAAATGTACTATTTATATCCTGTATATTGTCAGTAGACCCATTTCGTTACCCCCCATTCTTGTTTTGGGTTTTCTTAGTTTTTTGCTTTTCTAAATTTATTAATGCAAGTACTTGTATTGTGAATATTTGCTTTTTTATGATTTTCTGTTTCATTGTGTAAATATTTGTCACAATACATGTACTAATAAATCTGGCTTTATGAAAAAAAATTGCTAAATACAGATTGTTCCACTTCATTGTATGGTTTGTTGAGTACATATTGCTTTAAGATAGGAATGAATCCTATCTTAAAGCAAAAACCTTCAGTACCTTAAATAGGTACTGAATCAATAGCTATGACATATATTTCCTGACTCTGTTTTCAGCACTTTTTTAAAATTTATTGCTGCGATTACTTCTGATGATCATTAAAAATTATTCAAAAGCAGTAAGTGAAATCAATTAATTGACGGATGAAAATAAGTGCAAATGTCGCTTGTTTTATCTTTTGTAACTAAAATAAAACAAAGAGAAAATGTAAATAGAATTTCTTTTATATAAAAGTATTTTTACTCTTAGATTCTTTATAAAAAGGATGGATTTTGTTTACATAACAATTTTTTAAACTGTCATCCATGATGCCTTTCTAAATATCCTGAAAGCTTATGATTGATGATTCAGCACCCTAATTAAGAATTTTTTTTAACATGTTAACTTCTAAAGAATCAGTCCTTTTCGTATCACATAAAAGGCTGACTGATTGCTTGATTTTTTTTTTTTAAATCTGAGCAATGATTTTCCTGCTTTATTAATTTAATGGGGTTTTTTTTATGCTTGGTAGTTATTTTCTAGATCATTGATCTTCGAACTTTTTCAACTCACTGAACCCCTAGAACTTGTAGGTGTTTTTGTGGAATCCCTAGAACTAGGAAATGTTTTTGTGAAACCCCATTCCATACCCATACTTTGAAGAATATATCTTAAAATAATATTTAAGGTAGATCAACATATTATAAGTACTTTATGTAAGGGCAATTAAAAAAGTAGTACTGCATTTATTATTAAAAAATTCTAATCTAAGTTTTTTAATATAATTTACTCATTAATAATAATAATTTGGAATCAAAGTGTCACCTATCCATGCATTAAATTTAATAACTGGGATATATGCTTGCTTTTTTTCACATAAACTGTCAAAATCTAGGTCTATTGAGATTAAGTGCAGTCGCATAACGTATTCTGAGTTTAATTTGTTTTTGCATCCACTCATGTTGAGAAATATATTTCACTTAAACACAATGTTCTTAATGGCATTAAAATGTTTATAACAGTGAGAAATACTATGTATTTCGCATGAATTTACGACATAAAATTTAGGGAGCCGTTCTTGCTTAAATTTAGATTTTAACATCGAATTTTTTATAAGTTGCTTCCCCTCCTCCATATAGGTGTTTTTTTCCACAAATGCCAAAAGTGCATTTTCCATTAAAAACTATTTTAGTTTTATGAGACATTGTGCTAACTTATGAGTATAAAATTATCCTGGAGTATCCAAAATAGTAAACAATAGAATATTCTCAATCTAGTAGGAAGTATATATATAAAGATAAAGCATTTTAATGTTAATTAATTATATTATGATAAAATTTTAAAAAGTGTTGTATAATAAAGTTATTATATATAAATAAAATTTTCAGTTTTAATGAGTAGAACGAGTTATAGATACTTATAACTATATAAACTTGATAGAGAACAGATCCATTTTGAATACATATTTATTTCTTCTCAATTTTTTCATTGTGACTCGAGGAACCCCAGGGTTCCATGGAACACAGTTTGGGAACCATTGCCTTAGAGCATAGGCTCTTCATTTGTGGTTAACATACATCTGCCAATTTGTTTTGCTGTTATTTAAATAGCTTGTCTAGTAAGAATCCTATATGGTCCAGAATTTTGTATTTGTTGTAACTTAACTAGTTATCAACATAACCAAACACTAGTTAAAACAATTTAATTATTTTATTCAGCTGAAAATTTAGAAAAATAAAACCATATGTGTTTTTGCATTATATTACTGTATTAGCCCAGGAACATGCATTATCAACAAACAGATGACTCAAAGGAAACCTCATGTTCAACTGTTCTTTCCTTGTAGTGTGCTTATCCTCCTCTTGTGTTCTATACATTCTATACTTGTCTTTCTGTTGTGCCTTCAGTTGTGATTGTTTACTGCTTCTCCCTGCTACATCACCTTCAGTCATCCTGGATGCATCTGCTGCTTCCCACTTTACTGCTTGTTTTTGATAGTTAAACGTAAATCATCATTGAATCCTTTTAAAAATTATTTTACCAAGCTCTGATTTATGGTTACTATAATTCATTATTTTTTGTATTATTTATAGTTCTACATTAATTATTTGACCCATAGATTGTTGGCTAAAAACTGAATCTACACTAAAACAAAATATAAATGAAAGTGTTTGCAATGTTGGAGGATGAACATCAAGAAATGTAAATTAGAAAATATTATGATAAGTGTTTATCATTTAGACTCACTTATATATGCAATAAAGACAGAAAAGATTTGTTGCAAACGTTTATTAAATGTAAATATGAAGCCCTGTAAATTCCATCATTTGTAAACAATGAACACATTAGTAGGTCTATCTATTTTTTAAACAAAAGAAGCAAGAACTTGCTTCAAGTCAAAAGACCACAACTGGTGGTATCAGTAAAATAAGCAGCAGAAGCATCATTTGAATTATCCTTATCAATAGCAAAAGCTGGAAAACTCCATAATATAGCAGAGCAACTAATTCTTGCTACAAAATGTAACAATGAATACAATGTTCAAAGCTAAAGCATCAAAAGATATAAATTTGATTTTGTTAAATGATACAAGAAAAAAAGAATTGAAGACATGGCATGTAATATAGAAGAGCAAGTGATTTCAAGAGTGCTCAAAAGTCTATATCACTCATGATTTGGTTAGAATACTGGTGTCTCTAATAATGCTATTTTTTTAGTATTTATTAGATGTGTTAATTTAATATAAAAATTTGTAATTTACTACTTTCATGTACTACAGTTAAGATCATATATGTCAACAAATTTGAGGAGAAAATACTAGATACAAGTTTAAGTTATCAATCTCAGGATCAGGCTTGCCCTCTTAGTTCCCAAGTTCTTAGAGTTTTGTGCTGAGAAATGAAAAGTCAACTTATACACATCCATTATTACATATAATTGTCTCATGGGGGAAACACTCAATCACATTTTTGAGCTTTGTGATATATTTTTTTATGCATACTCAACTTAAACTGATAGTTAGCTATGGTTGCTTACTTGATTGATATTTCACTTGATTGAATTTGAGCTTTCAAGGGGCAACTGCTAATATTTTTAAAGTTAAAATATACAATTATGTGTATAAGAGCCTCTTCCACACAACACACTCAACAGTTTTATCAAAACTTCTAATTAAGTGTTTCTTAACGAAACAGCAGGTTTTTATTGAACATTTAATGGTTCTTAAAAGTAACTATAGGAATTTTCACAATCTTGATTCTTGAAATAACTGTATTAGAGATCCACATTCTACATAAAAGTTAACTTTACTGAACATTTATCTATAATTAAGCAAGATATTCTTGTAGAATTTTCCTGTAGTGTGTCTTTGAAAAACTATAATTCACACACCCAACAAAACTGAACTCACAAACTTTTAGTTAATTCTTTAAGATGAGTACTCTGAACTATCAAATAAAACTCTGATTGATTCTGTTTTATACAATGTATTTATGTGAGTAAGTTTTTTGTGGTACTGCTACATAGATGAAATCAAAGTATAGAAACTCAATATAGAAGTTGACCTCAGAATAAAACTTTCCATCATAAAGACAGACATTGCAATTCTGGTTTCAAGAAAGTTGCACCCCTCTCATTAAGTAAAAACTATTCGCAAAGAAATGTTATAGTAAGATCTATTTTGGCCAAGAAGTGTTTGTATGAGTTAAATCTATTATAATTTGTAACTTAAAAAATATTTCACTATTTTTATTTTGTTCCTAATGAGAATGTTCATCTATATAAATTAGAGAGCAAGATCATTTATGAAAATAACCTGATACATTTTTATCAATATTTATCATAATGTAGCATCTATGAGATTATTGAGCCAGGATTTAAGTCTTAAGAACAACGTAAAATACTTAAAATTGGAATGGAATCTACAGAAAAATGTTGTTCAGGAGTTCCTGTGATTTTACAAATTTAAGAATGCATGCTCTAGATTGTTCTACTTTTCTTTTGTGGAATATTAAATTTAAATGTTCAGAGAGTTGACAATAAATGGATAACCTTAATAATTTTTGCATTTCTTTTATTTCGTTCACAAATTTGATATTTTGAATTACTCAAAAATAGTTTAATTAACTTTAAGAGAAATTTCTCATAGTACGAGGTGCATCCAGAAAGTTAAGTTTCCTAATGTTTTCCTCTTCTTTAAAGGCAAGCGTAATTAGCGTGTCCAATTAGCATGCGTAACAGATCTATGGCCGGCGTATTAATCATATGCCAAAACCAGACAGGTCTGCGTCTGCGTGCCAGTAGCATGGCGGTGGTCGAAATGGGAAGCTCTTATTCCTTTCTCCGCCCGCCCTCACGAGGGATTGAGTGGAATTGATAAAGTTCTTGAATGCACAAAGCATTTGCATCTGGTGAAATTCATTGTCAGGTCTATGGGCCGAACATCATGAGTAAGCAGATGGTACGTCGCTGGTATAGGCAGTTTTCCGAAGGTTGTCAAAGTGTCCATGATGAAGAGCGCAGTGAGCGACTGTCCCTCATCAATGGTGATGGTAAGGAGAAAATTTTCAAACAGACGCTGTGGGTTTGGAAAGTGATGTGCACGGTGTTTTGTGACAGGAAGGGCATTCTGCTCAATGTCTTCCTTCCACGTGGTGAAACAGTAAAATAGCTGAAATATTGGTGTACTTGTTGCCAATAAATATCTTCCTGAAAGTGTGAGTTCTTTTTTTTTTAATATAGGGGAACTTACTTCCTGGATGCGCCTCATACATACCTAATTTCAAAATTCCTAAAATAGTGTTCAAACTAATTACTTTTAATTTTTTTAGTCACACTAATGTTGAAAATGGTTCCTGTAATGTTAATTGAATGCCTGGAACATTTGATGTAAAGTCGGTACCCCCTATACCGACAATGTTAAATTGAGCCATTTTAGGAACCTGTTTCTCAGAAATTGTTAAATATAAAAACTTCAAATTTTGACTGATAGTAATATAATTCTTTATTAATTCAATCTAAAAGTAGGGGAGACCTGTGTACCTAGGGCCACCCTATTTTATTTGAATAATATTTAGTTCTAAGTTTTATAACTCAGTTGGGGGTGAGTGACAACACCAATTCCTACTTTGGCACTCATTTTGAAGTTTTGCAAAAAAGCTGTGGCAAGTTATAAGCGAAAACAGTTTTACATGGGTCTAAAGTAAAATTTTGCAGTTCATCTTTTTTATTGTTGTACAAAGAAAAGCAAATATTTTTTTTTTGAATTCTAGTACTTTTTGTTTGTAACTTTAAGTATAAATTAGTTTTTTAAATAAACCCCCTCTCCATCTGTGTTTTTTCTGCAAAAGAATTTTTATGAAAACCTAGTCTTGTACCTGGGGAATAGTTTTTTATAGGGCCAGGGCCCCTGGGTACAAACAGTTAATATTCTTTTTTTATTTTATTAAAAATTTTTTTATAATATAAGGAGGAAAGAGACTTAATTATCTGAACCCATTTTGATTTAGTCAAGTTTTTATTATAATTGGGTGTTATTTAAATGAGGAATGATATTTTTGAAAATTTCAATATGCTTGATTTATTAAAAATATGTTTGCTACCATTATTTTTAAATTCAGGGTTATTATTTTTTTTACACAAACATAAAATTTTTTTATTAAAAAAAAATTTCTATAATTATAAAACAGAAGCATAATTTTAATAATATCTAATAAGCATAATTCTCAAGAAATTTTTATGACACCCAAAAAAAGGAAGAAATAAAAAATATCCTGCTATGAAAATTCCAAAAAAAAACCTGAGTTTGAAATTAAGGCAACTTCATCCAAAGAATTATCAGATATTGAAGATTTCATTGCACTGATGATGAAAATTTAAAGAGCTGATGTAAAAGTACTATTAAAAAGGGGGAAAATTTTTTTGTTTAACAAAATCAAGGCAAAAACTGAACACTTTTATTGGCGAAAAAATGATGAAAAAGAACACTATAGTGTTAAATTTCTGAAGAATATTGCCGTTCAAAAAAGTTTCTTTATGATAAAAAAAAACTTATGAAATGACAACAGAAAATTGGTTAAATTTCCCCAAACCACAATCTGTTGGTCTTCAGAGCAACAATGTATGCAGCTCATTTTTTGAAACGTTTTTAAAATTCTAATGTTGAATGAAAATCTTTTAATTGTTTAATTTCATTCCAAAATTTAAAAGAGTTGAGGGAAATCAATATGTTAGAAAAATATTGATTTTTTTTATTAAATTATGTGTATGTTTTTTTTCTATTGATTACAGAATAAAACCCTAATTAAACCCCTAGGTAAAATGACATCATTGTACCTAGGGCCTTTTTTAATTTTCTTAAAAACTTTTTTTTCAGAATTTATTATTTTAAGTACTTATATTAATTTCCTATTGGTGCTATTAGTATAATGATGAATGCATATCAGTTTCACATTTTTAGAGGCCAGTGGCTCTGTTTTTGTACATTGAAAAAAAGTGGCCCTAGGTACACAGGTCTCCCCTATGTCAAGTTTGAATTCTACTTTTAAACATTTTGGGATTACAATTTAAAAAGGCTACATGAAATTTTTAAAAAGAGAATGATTTATTACTAAACTATATGGGTTCTGTTGAATATTTTTAAATATTCTTTTTTTTTTGGGAAATTTTTAAAAAATACCTTATTATTTTGAATTTTGAGCTATTTTTATTTTGTTTAGGCATAAGAAATGAAGCGGATAAAATGTTATGGTCGTGCCAAGACTAATCTGGTTGATACATCCTTTAAAAGAAAATTTTTTGGACAAAACTCTGTAGCTTCACCTGGATGCAGCAAGTAAGTTTTTCTCTGTTCTGATAATTTATTTGCTTTTTTAAATTTAATTTTAATCGAATATTCCTTCTCCCTACAGTTTCCAAGACTATCATGAAAAGACTATAGAGTTTAATACATCTAACAGTGATGAGGAGAACACTGATAAGTTTCGCTCACAGCCCTATAAGTTATTTGCATCAATAAATGATATATCTGATTCAAATTCATCAAGTAGTACAGGTTATCAGTCAACTGCAAATCAAAGAAAATCTTTGAGGTTTTTGTATCGAAATAAATCTTATGCAGTAAAGCAAAAATCTATTCAATTCAGTCGTCCACGCCTCTTAAAAAGGAATTTTCCAATTGAGAAGAAGATTATTGCTGTAGAAGCACAACCAGCTGTTAATTCATCACCCAAATTAAGAGGTCGGAAGCGAAAAATGCAGTGCAGGAAATTAACTGGGGCCTCTAAAGCTCGTCGGTTAAGATCCACTTGTAAAGTTGCATCATTGTATTCTCAACTTGAAACTACATCTGAATTGCAACCGAAATTATTGCGTAAAAATAATTCTAAATATGTGAAATATTCTAGATCATATAATTTGCGAATAAAAAAGAAAATAAATACTTCGAAGCATTCTCCAATTGCTGTTCAGCCCAGTTGTGCAGCTATGTGTCAGTATTCTTTAAGAGATAAAAAAATAGTAAATAAAAAGAAAAACAGAAAAAGACAAAATAAAGATCATTGCTCTAAAAGTGATTCTTTCTGGGCTGCTATGCAACCTAATTGGTCAAGTATTTGTGATTATTCTTTGGAAGTTGAAAAAAATACAGAAATGAATAAAGCTAACATTAATACAGATGTTTGCAAAAAAAGTAAGGATATTTTTGAGAATATCAAAAAATCGCAGCCATATTTTCCTCCTGTAACTTCAGAAAAAAGTAAGACATTTTATTCTTCAACTCCAATATGTTCACCTGTTTCTCACTCCCATTTCTTAAAGATTTCTCATTTCGCAAAACTATCTACTCCTGTTACCGAGGCATTTATAACCAGCACTCCATCACAGAAATTCAAACAAACAAAAAATAAATTTATCCATATAAATAATATTAGTAAAATATCTGCTGTTGAACACAGGGGAAATGAAGCAAGCGTAGATTTCTCATCTAAACCTACAAGACTTCCATCATCTAATAGAAATTCTTTGTTATTGAGGAAAAGTAGAACACTTTACACCACACACCAAAGTAGTATGCAGAGGAGGCATCCATCTGTGCGATCTTTGTCAAAATCTCGTGCTTCTTCTAAGGAGGTTGTTGATTGTTCTATGAGAAGCTGTGTTTTCCCCAGATTTGGTTTTTTTTTTTTTTTTTTTTTTTTGAAACATGCATTTCTGATATATTTTAAAATTTTCTGATGTGATTGTTATATTACAACAATTTGTCAGGCACATTTCTTTTAAATCCTTTGACAAATGTTACTTTCATAAAGGTCAATTAGTCAGTGTTGCACTAGTTATTTTACTCTTGTTGATTCAATTAAATCATATTCTTAAATTCCAGCTCAAATACATTTTTTAAAAAAAATTATTTTGATCATAAAAGTAATAAATTTAAGATAAAATATTAGGAAATGATATATAATTATAAAGTTAAATAAAATTAAAAACCTGTATTTACCTTAAAGTAGAACATTGTACATAGAGGCTGAAGGAGAAGGGAAATTGTTTTGAAGACAAGTCACTTTCTCCAAGATAAAAATTTTAACTGTCTGTTTTTTCCTTTTCTTTTATGTCTAAAAATTAACAGTAGAATTTATTCAATACGCTTTCTCTAACTGCTGTTAACAAATTGATCAAAATGTATGGATGGCTAAAACACTATGAAAAACATGGGTGTCAGCACTTTCTGAGGAACCAGTAAAGATGTTCTGTTCCCTCTGTTTTGTTCCATGTTTTAATATACCTGTATTTGTGAGGTAAAACAAAGCAACCTCAAAAAAATAATTCATACAGCTCAATATTTTATAGGTGAGTCGCTGTATCTCAAGTTTGCAAACTAAATTTTCTGGACTAGTAAATGCTATATCAGACCATTGTGTGCATTTTACTGTACAACTAATGCCCTGTAAAGTGGCTAATAATCAGGTTTTTATAATTTTTCTCATAATTTAGATACAAGTTTGCTTGAGGCAATACCAAATCTTGATGCACTCCCAGAGTTTTCGCGTTGACTTTTTTTGACAATGGTGAAGTGGGTTGGTCATATCGAAAAACAAGCATCCTTTTGGATCATAATGTTGGCAGCAGTGATTGCTACAATGCATATATTAGTGGATTGAAGGTTTTAAAGAGATTTAAGGTACTCGAATGCCACACAAAATCAGACAATTGCATAATTATCCCAAACTGCTTCAACATTATCATTGCCAACTCTGAAGTTGAGCCACAGCTTTTTCACATTACCTGTGATATATATGGCAGAAATGGTCAGGCAGACAACCCATCATAACCCTCATGTGTACGCTTTTATCTCTCTACCTTATACTTAATAAGTACATGCAACATATGGAAAATTTGGGGATATAATCAGCAACTTTAAAAAATCGTGTAAGATGAAAAATAAAATTTTCACATAAAACCACATGCAAAAAAAAGTAGTATTAAAATCCATTTTATGGATTTATAAAACAAAAATAATTCATTTTCATTACAAAATAAATTAAAATTAGTGTACAGGGAAAATTCAGTCTATGAGTACATACAACATATAAAACTTCAAACTGAAATTGTGAATAAAACTACTAACAACTTCTCATTGCTGCTTGATAACAAACATACACGTTTATTATGAACTGGATCAAAAATGCTATCATCAGTAGATGTGTCAGATATGAATATCATAAATGTCAACTTTTGAGTCAAGTGAAGATTCATTCTTTTTAAACCCTTTTGGGGTCACTAAATTTTGCCTGTTTTTTACCATTTTGTCGGGGGAGGTGTAGAGAACACCCCAAACTTTTAACGTGTATTTATATATGAACGAATTTTTAAGTCAAATATGATACATATTTATAAAGTAAAAGATGTTTTTTGTATTATACAAATAAAATTATTAAATTTATTGCTTTTAAAAAATGAGACTAACATTAATTTAAAACAAAAATTTCAAAAATTTTTCATTTTAAAAACATAATTTTATATTTTTCATAAACCAAGTAAAAAAATATATACCAGAAATTAAAACATACTTTTGAAAAATAATGATAAGGATATAAAAAAGGGGGTAATATTTTAATCATTTTCCAAACATTCGGGGCCCGATATTCATATGCTTTAAGCACATATTTTTTTTTTAAAATTTTGGGAAACCCAAAAAAATTAGTTTTTTTTTTTACCCATGGACAAACAGTGCAGCCCCCTTTTTTTGGTAGATTAATGTTTTTTATTTATGTGCCGATTTCTTTTGGTAATTTTTAAGGTTTGGGATTTCCCGGATTCTATATCCCACTGTTTAAAGAAAGATCCATTTTTAATTTTAAACGCCCCTATTTTTTTTTTAAGAACCTAATGATAGACAATGGAACCCTTTAATGCCTTATAAAGTAGATAAAATATTCGGGAATGGCCAATGGTTAATATTCGGGAAAATTTTTCATATAAAACCGCACATTTCATCAGTGATATCAACACCCCCTTCGTCATAAAAAAAATTTTTTTTCTAAGTTTCATCATTTCGTTTGGTTCTGAAATTCCTTTTTCTTCAAATCAAAACCATCCTCAAAATTTCCCCCCATACTATATCAATTTGATGACAAAAAGTTGCTGACCCCCTTTCCCATGGAAATTTTATTTCTAAAAATATTTTAAGAAATTTAAAAAAAAAATTTTTGCATTACAATTATTTTATATTATTTTTATGCCCCAATTGTTAAAAATTTTTTGGCCTCTAAGTGCTTCTATAGTTCTTGATATCTTGCTACAGAAAACTTATGGTTATGTAGAAATTATAATGCATGCTCTATGTCAGGATCATGAGTAAGAAAATATTCCATGCTTTTAGCAAACCTCAAGCCCTCACTGAAATCAGCTGTTAATAGCTGAGCTTCACTTTTTTTTGACTTCGTCATTATTGACTTCCTTAATATCATAAACTGTCATGAATTCGATCAAAACGTCTTCATGCAATAGACACAAATTCCCAAATTTTTTTAATTTGGGCTAAAGCAAAAAATTTTGTGTAAAAAAAAGAAAGAAAGCATTGTGTACCATATTTTTTCAAAATCATGTAAAAAAAGAATTGTGTGTATGTCTGAAGTGGTATTGCTCCATCATAATGATTATATACATATGCCAGCAGACTTGACATGACATGGTGATAGTTGATAAATCCCATTTTCATCTGAAAGCTGTTATATCCGTCTGTGAAGTTAATTAGGTAAGCTTTTTTCCTAGCAGATTTTATTTTACCTTAGCACATGCTACTATTACATTTGCGTATGATAATTTAAGGTGTTATATATCTTCTGTAATAGCTTGCCATCCTTAGTAGTCCTAGCATTTGTGTGAAAGCTCGTGCCTACTTTACCAGCTTGACAGTTATTGGTTCTATGTTACTTGCATATCTCTTATTGCCTCTTCTTGCTTTCAAACTACCTTGACCAGCAGTATTGCCAGAACTTCCGTCATTTAAATATAAAAGGAATCATGTATGACAAACCATAGTCTTTAGGAACTACAGAATGTTGAAGGCTAGAAACAATTTAGAAATGTTATACAAAATTTGTATTAAGATAAAAGAGATGACAACTCTTTATAATTCATGTACTTAACTGTAAATAAAGCAGGTATAGGTTTCATCACAGTTTATAATGGAGACAATCACTGTGTTACTCCTAACCATCAATGGTCTATAAACCTAAAATTTAATGGTATTCTACACATGCTTAATTTCAGTGAAAACAAGGCATTTATTTCAAGTGTGTGTTAAGCATTCATTTATTCATGTTGTGTTAATCATCAGAAATTGCATTTGTGTAAAGATCTTAATTAAAATTACAGTCAGGACCTCTATTTAATGAAGTGCTAAAGCCCGAAAAATTTATGTGGAAAATTTGTTAAATAGAAATTTATCTTTTAATGCTCTTTAGAAACCACATAAAACAAATTTTAAATTCATAAACACTATATATTTTTATATGTTAAAAAAAGTAATTGTTCATACTTTTTTTGTAAATTACTATTTATTTTATAAATCTTACCCATAAAAAAGAAATCTGCTAAGAAAAGAAGGAAAAAGAACACTGTCCTGAAATATCACTGTGTTTTCAACTTTAAAAAATAATTTTATGTTAAAGTTAATGAATTTTAATGACATATTCTATACTTTTAAGCCTACAAGTAATTTTAAATGCTCATTATTTTATAACCAGTAATTTTAAGCATACTTTGCCACATGCGTCCTTAAATTTAATTACTGATACAGTCTTAATTTTATTTAGTTTTTTATTTGAAAAATTACAGAAATTTTATTGTTTTAGGGGAATTAGGCACCAGTTCAAGGCCATTGATCACAATAAACTGTGTATAAAGAGAGAATAATTTGAAATGTTTTTAAAATATAGCGAAAAAAATCGAATCAATAGAAAAAAGTTTGTTGAATAGAAATTGCACTTCACTATTTGGAGGTTATTTTACAAAGAAAGTAATAAAATGTTTTTGATTCCAAGAAGAAGTTTGCTAAAAGGAGGTCAAACTGTATTTTCAAAACAAATTGTGTATCTATTTTTTTTTTAATTTTATTTCAGCATTTACATTATTAATTACAAAGTATCTTAGAAGTGTAGTTTTGAAGAAAGTTTTAAGTACCTCTGCATATTTGATACTTTTGGATTGATGTAAATGAAAGTTTTTGTATTTATAGGTGATACATCTGTCATCATCGAATTTATCTGCAAGTGATTTCCAATCCACTCTATTTAAATTGTTGGATTTTTGTGGCCAGACAAGTATTATACCATTTAAAGAAATATATGACTGGAGGTACTAAAGCTTTAATACATGTGCATGATTTTGTTAAGTTATTTACACATATATTGAGCCTTACAAATTCAATCAAGTTACTTTTTAGTTTAGAAATGTTTTATTGTGCTCATTGTACACTGTTAAAATTAATTCAGAATCCCTTTCATTATAGGATAAGTGGTTCGGTCCTAGGAGAGCCCACACCCTTGGCGCAAATTATTTTGGTTGGTGATAATTGCGCCATCTTGGTAACCCTACTTTGATACACTACATAGGGTAACCCTAACTGTTTCTGGAATCTTCATATTTTGTTGGCGGGCATTTCGAATTTCATTTTGTTGTTGGGCTCCGGGCTGGAAATATAGCTGCGTGTGTGAGGGAATATACTTTAGAATTTTTTGCTTTGTTGAATGCGAAAGGTAAGAAATAATTGATTGAATGGTGTATGAAGGAAGGATTGATTGCTTCGAGTTAAGAATGTCCTAAATGTAATGATCAGCAATTAAATGCTTTCTTCGAAATCATACCAGCTACGCCGAAGGTATATTCGACCATTACCTCGCAGAATAAATATGGCGGCGCTCACACAATCATTCGCTTAGCGATGAGACCTTTAAGGCTTTTTTAAAATCTGTTACGCTGTACCCTCCACTAGGAAAAGATCAGCAGTAAGAAAGTAAGTGCTGTTTTTATATTTTTTATCTTAAATGTTTAATTTCTGTATTGTTTACACATATTTTCATTACACATCCACCTTATCCCACTATATTCACTTGCCGCCATTGTCGGTTTCACTTGGCGCCATCTTGTTCTGGTTTGTTGCCAATGGTGTGGGCTCTCCTAGGCTTTTACCGTTTTAAAATCCAACCACCACCAAGCTTGCTCTCATTTTGGAAAGAAAAAATTGTAACTTAAAAAAAAAACATATTTTTATTAATTAAAGTATAATACGTATTGTGAAAACTAATTTTTGTTCCTTACCGCATGTAAAGTTCTTTTCTTACAACTGCTTTCATACCTTAAAGGGATTTAATAATTTTATAGTGGTGTATTGCAAAGTGTGATGAGATTTTTTAGTATAGATAGTGAATTTTGTGTGTGTCAAGAATAAGTTATCTAGAAAACTGGGTATGTGATATGATAAAAGGTAAGAAACATGCATTTTTCATGTTCCACCTTTAGATTAAATTTATGGTATCATAAATTTTATTCACTGCAATTGAATTTTCATTTATTGTATGATAATTCATTTGATCAGAAATTATATTATCAACAACTTTTCTAATAGTGTTATTTAGGTTTTATTATTTGTCATATAGACCTGTTACTTTCTAGGCGTTCTGTGTTCAGTTAATAAATTTAAGGAATAATATAAATTTCTTTTCAAATCAGTTTTTTCCCCCTGCATTATTTCCTTTAATTTTGCATTTATGACAAAAAAAATTCTAGAAATTTAGAACATTATTTCTGGTTGATATATATTATCAGGTAATTATGTTCAAGTCTAATAGATGGAATATTCTTAACAGGCATACTACAATTCGAAAGATTGGTGAAGGATCTTATGGAGAAGTTTATTCTATTGTCCAAAACAAGGTATCCTCTGTGATAAAAGTAATTCCGTTCTCAGAAAATAATGATGAACAAAGCATGCAAAGTGTTGAAAGTATATTATCAGATTTAAAAGGTATCAGAGTAAGTTTATTAAAAAATAAATTTTATATTAAGCTCCTGTTTAAAAAATATCCATCTTACTCATTTAATTTTGTCAGATTCTTTTGTCTTCCCCCTTTTTTTATTATAAAAATTAACATTTAAAATTTCTCCACTTCAATTTCCTTTATCATATGTGTTTTATAATAGTTTTAATTATTACTGAAACAAGGTTATTAAATTAATTAAGATGACAAGAATTTTTTTAGTCTTGTTTCTTCAAAGCATTTGATTTAATGCACTATTCCAGACTATTTTCTGCAACTTAATTTGGTAAGTATTGTCTGATTTTCATTTTTTCAATAATTAGCCTTACTCAGAATAAATAAAACAATTTAAGAATATTATAATAATCTAACAGTGAGGTTCTTTGTTATTACTACATTGAAACTCTGTAATTGGATTTTAAAATAACTTTTGTACTTTTGTGTGTGTGTGTTACATGATTTTATTGTATGTTTTCACAACTTCATTCATCTTTCCTCCTCAGGTGTCTGAGTACATTGAGGAACAATAAAAATAATAAAACCAAAAATTTTGGCAAATTAAAAAGGTAATTATTTTTTGCATGGATAATTTTTGTGTTATGTAAAAATAGAGCATAAAAAATTATTCTTCAGGTGCAGTATCTGGCTTTAAAAAAAACCATCCTTTTTTTAGAATATTTTAAATATTTTGATGATACAGCATATCTTTAATTATAAGAATCGTGTATATATTGTACATCATATATTTTGACATTGTAATTTCATTATAAATTCAAAGTATATTAAAAGATTAATTTCTATTTCATAGTTGTGGAACAAATTAACAATTAAGTATTAAATTAAATATGTTGTCCTGGAGATGGAGTTTCTTTTTTTGTTTTGTTATCCTGTTTGAAGTAACTTAACTCTGTTCTTTGAAGTAACTCTGTATAATTAAATGAAAACTTTCTTGAAGGGAAATGTTTCATCGGTTAAATTTAAGATTAAACAGTTATCACACAATTTTCTGGATTATTACTTTATTTTTTCTTTATTTCATTTTTTAAAACATTATTAAGACATCTTTTCCAAATGTATAAATGCCTGACCCAAACGAGGAGAGAGAAAAATAACTATCTTCATGAAAATTTGCAACATTTTGATTTACATGTTTCAAAAATTTCAAAATAGTACATAAATATCTTTTCATTTTTAACATGTAAAGGGGTAGCTTATCTAGCATTACAGAATAGGAAGAAATACGAAACTTGTTTTAAAAAATGACTAATATAAAATGTTACTCTGTATAGCAAAACCATAATATAATATTAATGTTTGGGAGTACTTGTATATCTTAAGAAATATTCCTAGCATTCCTATTCTTAAGAATTATGAAAAAACATCCTTAATTTTTTTTGCTAATGTTAAAACAGTGGTGGAACATGTTTTAATGGTTAGAAAATTGATTTATTTAATTAAATAGTTGTAAAACATTAAAATAAATATAGTATTTCATAGCAGATGTAATGTGCTATAATTTTTGTTATTTGTATATAATAAAAAAATTTCCTTCTACATGGGATATTTTTACTGAATTATATATTTTAATGTGTTCTTAGTTAAAAAAATAACCACCATTTCCCTCCTTAATTGTTTTTTTTTAAAAAAAAGAAAGGACTCTCAAAAACTTGCCACAATTTAAAAAATTACTACTTAATAACAATTTAACATATTCTTATAATTAAAAAAGTTTTTTGTTATACTTCCAATTTTTAATGCTTTTTGCTGATGAAACCTTCTCTTTGATGCTTCTCCAAATATGCTTTCGCTTTCCAATTTCGTTTTAATGTTTGAGCATCCAGCTGTAGTCAGCTAGCATATTGATATCCCATATTCCTTGGTAGCATCTCTCGATATTGTGGACATCCTGGTGAAACATTTTGCTCTACTCTTCACTGTGGACTCCCAAATTTTCTGGAAAATAGTCTATGTAGGAGTGTAGAAAATTAACTTGTAAGCTCATCTTGCATCCTTGAGCTTTAACACTGTCGACATGTGTTGAGCAGTGGGTTTAGAGTCAGGGTATTTAGTATTCCCAAAACTTGTACACTACATTGTTAAAAGAATTTCATATTTCTTCAATTTGACTTCAGATGATATTCGGAACTTGAAACACAAATATCTGAGACATTCCCCATCTTTTTGCAGTGATTTAATAAACTGCTTCATGGAGCCCAAATTTAACATGAAGAGGTGGTTGTAAAACCTTTTCTGGTGTAACCAAGGGTTTTTTGTGCCTGTAGTTGTAGTGTTTCAGTGTATCCTGTTAGCTTTTTATCCAATGCATCTTTCTGATTCTTCTGTCTCACAAGCGTAGATTGCAAGGACCTTTGTAAAACATGCCTGCTTGCCCAACACCATAATTAATATTTTGAAGTCTCCACAAACCAACCATTGATGTGCTTGATTTTCCCAGGAATCTACCAAATCATTATATTTTTCTTCCAGATGCTCTAAGTGCCCCATAAGAAATGCAATTTCACTTTCATTATGTAGCAAAAATGAATGAATCAATGAATAGGTGTGTCTCAGATGAATCATAATCTACTTCAAAGTACTTCATGATTTCTGAAACATCACTGAAAATACTATACTTCTGTCTTCAGTGAAACACTAAATAAATCTTTTTTTCTATTCTTGTATCATGGAAAATAAGCTCCCAAAAGTAGCAGATTTTTATTATTTAGCTTGATGCTAACAATTTGGCTGCATCTTCAGAAAAGCTAAAATCAAAAATTAAGTAATGAGTTTACTCTGAAAAAAAGGAGGTCTTGTCAACAAAAAAAATCTGTACTAGATTCATCCCACAGAGTTAATGTGCTGCTACCCTCCAACTCACTCAAGATATCCAAACTGGAAGATATGCTTTGGAGCCCATGCTAAGTATCAATGCCCAAGTTTCTGTTTAAACTAGAAAATAAATTTTCTTAATAAAACCATTCGTTTCTTTGATGACTTTTTATGTTGTATTCACCACAGACTAGAAAAAGTTGTCCAGAACAAACTGAACCTCACAACCTCTCCAGAAAGGAAAACACATGCTTGTGTTTGGAAGGTTGGATGTAAACTGAGTGTGGCTTCACATTGCAAGATACTAAAATCATTTAACTAATTGCAATATGCTGATTCCAGGCAGTAATATTCCCCAAATTTACTATAAGTCAATTAAACCTGTTTGGACATGATCATTTGACCTTTTGCCTAAATGCCAAACTTACATTACCACCACCATTCTTCTAATTTTTCTTAGTGTCCTCTTCAGTCTAGCTTATAATTGATAAAATTAATTAGAGAAGTCATATTTTTATGAAGATTTTTAAAACCCAAAATAGAGTAGTAGATTTCAAGTTTAATAGAAATATCATGCTAAATGAAACTAAAAACTTCATTTAAAAAAAAAAGCTTGATGTGATGGATTTTTCGAATTTTTTCCATCATTTTGTTGAGTGAAAATCTATCAGAAAAAGATTTCTTAAATCTTATGCAGTTCTTTTGTTGTAGACCTGTGTAATTGAATGATTTCAATCCAAATTGTTAATCTAGCTAGTTAAGAATTACAAATTATAGTTTAAATCTGGTAATTTTTTTAACTCTTCATGTATTGCTTGAAAGTTTAAATACATAACTGCATTATAAATTTTAATGTAAGATTTCAATAAAAAGTACTTAAGAAATTAAGAACTCTGCTCTAAAAAGTAAACCTTTACTTAATATACCATTAATTACTTAATTTTTTAATGTGCAAATAATTTTTGTTAAAAACTAAACATTTACATAATTCTCTAAAAATTACTCTATATTTGTGCAAATTATAAATTCCGTTTATAAAGATGCAAAGTAATTAAGTATTACTTTACTTTACAGTGTACATATTGTGAAGGGAGAATATCCTGCTGAAATGCTTGTTGCTTGGGAAAAGTTTAGTGTAGCTAAAACTACATATAATTCTAAACCAGGTACTAAATATGCATAATTTACTTTTATTTCCAAAACTTCTACCTCTTAGTTTAAATTTTATTATTGCATGTATCATCAGAATTTCATTTTCAAAATGTACTGGAAAAAGCCTAAAAGGCATCAACATTTTTTTAGATTTTGATGAAAGATACAAGTTTATATTCTGCAAATAATTGCCTTTATCATAAAATTTATGCTTATTGCATGATGCTTGCTTACCTTAAGAAATTGTTTCCACATTGACTTGTTAAGCAATTACATAATAGTATGATTCTCTCTCTTCCACAAAATAGAAACCTGTGTACCTAATTTTATGTAAGTACATTCATCAAGTGAAAAATATCTATTCTGCATTTCTGATATTGCTAAAATATATTTCATGGTCCTACCCATGACAGGTCCATTATGTTAAAAAAAATCATGAATAACTAGTTTCTTGTTAAATGCTGGTACAAATTGCATTAATATAGGATTAAATTGTAAATTATCAAATAATGTAATAACTTCTAACGAAAACTAAATTTCCTTTTATTATTTGTGTATTAGAAGTATTTCCATCTGTTTTTTAAATAAATAGAATACATTAATTGTAGTTACTTGTGTAAGCTTAAATTTAAATCATTGATGTATGAAATTTTTTCAGTTAAAAAAACTTATTTTTACAACTCATTCTCTATCAGACAAATAACTTAAAAGGTTTTTTTTCCTTTATTGAAAATATTTCTAATTCAATCCTTAATTCAGAGAGCTTCTGAAAAAATATTGCTCATGACCTATTTAAATCACTATTTTTTTTTTATAAAAAAAGTTTTATATGGATTTTGTTGAAACCTCATTTATATTGCGGATAGACTTTGCTGCTTAATGTTATCTGTGGATTTTACTGTGGGTAAATTGTAAATCCAAATTGACTACTTGTAAATTCTTTAAATAATGCTGCAATATTTGCCAATCTTATTAACTTCCCCATCAATACATACACCTGCACCATTTTTCCATTCTAGAGAGAGTTTAATAAAGTAAGAATTAAGTGCATTAAAATTTTCATTAATTTTGTGTGAAACCTAATCTGTCCAATAATTCTTTTATTTCTTCAGATATAGCCAATACAGCCTTTCTAGAAAAATTTCATACTTCATCAAAACCAATTTACCCATTCTCTGTTGACTATTAGTATACCCTCTACATCTCATTATAGACTGAAATAACCAGTATATAAAAATACTAGTTTGTGAGCAGTTCAACATCATAAAGACAATGGCTTATAGCATAAGTGTATGGAGTAAAGTACAATAAAGACATTTGGTGACTGCTTCTCATTTACACAGCTGGGTTCAATTTCCTTTTCTGCATTGTAGAATTACTACATCTCTTATTCTGCTGTGATCATATTCCAATGTTGTCAATTTTTGAGAGTAAGTTATAAATTCTAGATTCTCCCCAAAAATTATTGCATACATGCAAAAACAGTAGATGACTGCAACCATTTCTCTGAATTGGCAAACATGTGCTTCATTTCACATGATGTTCCCAATACAGTTACAATAGTACATTATTGTAAGCTTGCGCAGAAAAGTATCGTAACGATTGCCTGGACTGGAAAGGCGTCCCATAAGACGACTTATTAACAATCAACGGAACTAAGTACTGAACTTTCCGGGAAGTTGCAGATTTATCAAGGTCTGAGGACTTTATTAGTGAATTGTTGGACAATGCAGTGCTTCAGTGATAAATTTAACTGAAAAGGAGTGCCAAGAACAAAATTTGTAAAAAAAGAACAAATAAAGTTAAATACACTTATAAATTACAGTTCTACAATTTGAGCAATAAGTATTAATATAGTTGTATAACTTATACAATGGGGAGGGTCAGGCGGACAAGGGGTACCCCCTCCCAAGTACTTGAATAAAAAAATTGGCTCAAAATCCTTGTTCTGCAATATTCTATGAAAAGACTGCAGTTGTAAAGACTTGTTGCATAGTCTTATTTAACTCAATAAGCTATTTTCCAACTGTCTTTCATTAACCCATTAATTGCCACCAAACTCTTGCCAAGTGCTACCATTTTTCATGCAGACGCGTATTAAGGTGGTATGTTTAAAGAAATGCAGAAACTCACCTTAGTCTAGAAATGTATTTAGTAAATATTAAATAAATTATAAGTATTAAGTAAAATATTAAATATACTGGATATTTTTATAAAGAGAGTACCTAACTTTTGTGCAATATATCCTAATACAGAATATTTTTAAAAAATAAAATGAGTACTTAGCTTCTGTGTGATGTATTCTAAAACATAATTGAAATCATAAATCACCTGCACATAAGTAGCAAGTTTCACAATAAACTTTATTCTTGTTCTTAACTGCTTATTTTCTTGTAGAATTTTTCTTTAGAGGTTGAGGGTACTATGTCTGGAAAGTGTCTAGCTATAAGTCACAAAAGAGTGCCATACTTAAGTGTTTTTTGGTGTGTGTGTGATATTTCTCAATAATTCATTTCAGCAAGTTCATGCAGAAATCATAATTGTCTGATACCAATCTGCAACCCCATTGGGGGGAAAAAATAATTGTTTAGAAGGGGCGATGAAAAATCATTGATAACACATGTCATTTTGTGATTGTTGGATAACACTAGGGTCTGATTGACTCTGTTAATGCCACCCATTGTCAAATTATAATTGATAACTTCAGCTTTCTTTATAGCCTTTTTTTTTTTAGTTCCACAACGTTTGGCGGAATAAATTGAAAAATATTTTTACTGTACCGTCTTACTGCAGTAATTTTGTCTCATTGCATTGCAGTAATTTCACCTTTCTTCAAAGTAAGCTTGCTGAAATTACATTGATTAACACTAGAATGTCCGTTGGTGTCGATTTTACGCTGAAGCCTGTTTAGTTTGTTATCCTTTTTTTTCCGCATTTTTTCAGAGAATTTGAAAATTTTTCGTTATTCTAAATCATTTTCCCTGCTGATAACACAGAAAAATCTTTGTGGTTCTAGGTTAATTAGGAGAGATTCTACAACTAAATATACCTAGAATGTTCACTGGTGTTGTTTCGACACCAAAGCAATTTGTCATAAATAGCTGTCGTTCAGCAAAGGTAGTTCACTAAGTAAATACCATTAGTAAAACAAACTTCCGGAAGTAATATTGCACGTTTATTTTACCTTGAATGCAGTGTTATTGGGTTCACAGCGGAAATGAGTCAGGTATACTAAAATCATTGTCTAAGTGCCTCGTTACATAACATTTGCTCATCTACTCGTAAAAAAATTTTCATTCGATTTTCAAACCTTGTGCAGAGCAGATACCCTTAAGGAATGACTTGTAGAAAAGGTCTTGCTAATTTCTTTGCGAGAGCTTTCTGAGTATGTGTCTTAGGAGAGGGGGGTGCCAGCTCAGTGTGCAGTCCTCTTGACCATGGTTCAATACGTGGTCCGTCGACCAAAAAGCCCTCGTGTAGCTTAACAGTGCGACGTTAATGTTCACTCACTCACTCACTCTGAGTATGTGTCGGATAGTGATTAGCTGTCTTACTCTGATTCCGATGAAGACATAAGATTGAGTGAAAGTGGGCTGCAAAGAACCTGAAGAAAGTGCAGATGTAATTGGTGTGAATCCTAATATATTTGTCGCTAGAGATGGCACCCAATGGATCCCACAGAAAGGTTGTGTTCCTGGCAGATTTGAGACTTGAAATGTTTTGCGACAAAGGAGTGGTCCAACAAGCTTTGCAAAACATAATATCAACGTCAGTTTTTTTATGATATAAATCAGTGATTCCCAAAATGGTCTATATAGACCCCCATAGGTCTATGATAACCTGCAAGGGTCCATGACAGCGAAAAAATAATTTGGGGGTCCATGAGGTGTAAATGGGGGTGTACGATAGTGGCTCTCATTAACTGAATTATGACTAATATTAAAAGGAAATTTAATCAAGTGGAAACTAGATTTACCTATTTAACCAATTTGTTTATTAAATTTAATGAGGTTAATTTGCAGTTACAAGGCGAAAGCATAAATATTATTAAAACAAGGACCACTTTTCAGCCTTTCTTGCCAGAATTAAGCTAAAGGAATATAATTTTTAGCGTCGCCAACATTTTAATGCCCTTTTTTCAGATTTTGAGACTTGGTTTGAGAATGTTTTAACTATCGTAATACCATAGTAGGCAATGAATACATATAGTCACTTTGAAAAGAAAATGTCAGATTACAAGAATTAAACACTAGGAACATGCACAAGGAAGATCTTGAAGTAAAGTTTAGAAACGATGTCAACAATTTTGGCTTTAAAAGATATACATGTTATTTATACCATATTATGGAATATCTTGAGAAAGTTTATTATTTTTTTTCCAATTGAGGAGTTTCAGTGCGCTTGCCAATCTCCAAAACTACAAGTAATATTAAAAAATTTAAGTTAATTCCTACAAAAAAATTTTTATTTTAGCTACTTTTTATTAAATAGTTGCAATTAATATAAATATGTATATACATATGACAGAATCACAACATTAAGTGATAATTAATTTTTATTAATTATCATTAAAGTATCGTATTATCATCCTAAACAACCATGTATATAAAATTTCAGTTCAACTGAATGCTTTAAAACGTGAGAAAAAAACCTTTTCAAGTTTTGTCACAAGTCTCCAAAAATAATGCCAACGTGGCTGTATTTGTAATTCTTTAAATAATTAGTTTTAATCAATTAATTTTTATTAATTATAATTAAATTACTGTATTGTCATCCAAAATAATCATGTATATAAAATTTCAGCTTAATTGAGCACTTTAAAATGTATTTTATTGAGGGTTGAAAATTCCATCAAGATAAATAAATAAATATATAGAGAGTGTGAGCAAATAGCAGGAATTGAAAAAAAGAAAATACTGGACACTATTAACCAGGAGATATTTAGGGTTAAGACCTGATAAGATTGATGCCAAATGTTGAAAATTTTATTGAATCCCCAGATTCATCCTCCCACTAAAAACATTTGTTGGTTGCTAGGTTATTTTATGTAACAGTTATTTTATGCATTAATTAAATTTAATTAATTAACATGTGTTTTCTTAAGTTTTAAACACTGTATACTTCACTACAGTTAAAAATTTTAATCTTTTAAAGTAAATAGTTCTATACTTGCTGTCAAAAACACATTTAAGTTGATAAATTTGCAAAAATTTATTATTAGGTAAGTAGGTGGTCTATTCCAAGCTGAAAAACTTGTCAAGGGGTCTATGAGACAAAAAAGTTTGAGAACCTCTCTGATATAAATGGTCATAATATATGATAATTACATGAAATAATATCAAGTCATAAAAATAAACCCTACTGAACAGTAGTCCTGCAATTATTTAGTTATTACAATTACTTTATATACATTATATATATCGCTGTGTCGAAACGCCCTCATAGACGTTTAAAGATAGTCGAAATCCTGGACGTTCTAGTGTAAAGGCAAAGAGTTTTATAACCCTCAGTTTTTATTTTTGTGAGAATATCTGCTTATTCTGGAGACTAGTAAAAATTGTTAGCAATTACACAATAACCTTTTCCCAAATAAGATATAACGAGGGGCATTATTTTTTACGTTACCATTCCATAGTTCTGATGCTTGATATGAAAGATAGTTCTGTTCCCTGGCTGTACTATTGTATTGTAAAAATGACCCGATTTTCCTTCAGCTAGTATAAAACTCCGGAATGAACTCTTTTCAATTGTATTTATTACATATAATCTGCATTTGAAAAACATCAAATTCTAGTCATTGTTGATATCTCTTTCTGGTATATATTCGTTTAAGATCTACATAAAGCCTGTTTTCATCAAGTAAAAAGTGAGGAAATTTCAATATTTATTGGAATCTATTCTAATTTTTCCAAAAATTTAACTTTCACTTTGATTTTTGGACTATCAGTGTGAAACATCGGGTTAACAAACAGTTATTCAGTGCAAAATAAGAACTAAAAAATATCATTCCTTTCAACTAGATTGCATTTTGTATACCATAAAATCTGGCTTATAACGTGTAGTTTTAACACAAAAAATAAGATTGAAAATTACGGTGTGCATTGTACGTTGGGTATATAAATGATATTTTTAAATTAAAAAATGATCATAAAAAAAATTAATTATTCTTTATAGATCGAAATATTGTTTATTTAAAATAAATGACATGCATTATGAACTTAAAGTATTGTATTTCTAGAAGTATGCTATTTTTTCAAAGGCCTGAGATAATACTTTGAATAAATGACTTCAAAACATAACAGCATCGTACACATACATTTCGGGTTTCTTTGTAGGAAAGGGGGTGCGCATTATACGCCAAATTTTATGGTATATACCACATTGTTATGCAAAACAATTTCCATCACATGTGGAAGACCAACTGTCCATTAAAAATGGTTGGTAAAACAAAAGTAAATTCTAAACTTAATATCTATATTTTTTTTAATTTCTAGTTCTCCCAAAAATTGATATGTTTTCATATGGAGGTACACCTAGTGAAGCATTTTCCATAGATAATCATTACTATTTGAATCATCCTCATCTGATGAAATTCCATGATTTTGATTCTGATGAAAGAAAATGGTCACATTTAATTCCCTATCTCTATCAAACATGTGTTCAAATAAAAAATTTTAAAAATTATTCCAGAGTAGTAATAGTTCAAAAACACAGACCTCCTCTGAATTTGCTCGTAGGTGAACACTTTAGGTTTCAACTCCACCCTTTTATGAAAACTCTCCTTACAGTTTTAAGAATACCTCATATACTAACACCTATCCAAGGTAATTTGAATGCTTTCTTCATAGTTAAAAAGATAAATACTAATTTTAAAAAGGTATTTTGTGACAACATATAAATACGCCCTACCATTGACACATATATATAAATATATACACACACAACTGTTTGAATGTATATATCTGTCAAGGTTAATATGTAGTCATGTTAATTTTCTGTGAGGAAATTGCGCTATGAAACAAGCTTTCTAAAAATATTTCATCCAAACATTTCTTGTAAAAATTTAATTTTTTCAAGGGAACAGTTAAAACTATTTCCTTGAAGCGTCTAGGTTTCTGTAATTTTCATTTTTAACTAAGATTCCTTTACCTTTAAAATGTGAAATGTAATAGCTTTTTTAATAGAATTAGTGGGTGGAGGGGGAAATTTTACTTTGATTTTCTTGGGAATGTATCATAATTTGCTTATTACAATCCTTTTCACTTCAGGTATTTCAGCAAATATTTATTTATTTCTTTATATATATATATAGATATTTTTGATGATCAACAGCTATTCACCATCATTGAACTTGAGTATGGTGGAAAAGACATGACAAGTTTTGTGGTAAGTTTTGAATTTCTTATTGTGCTCACAAAGACATTATTTGATTTTTATGTAAAGATTTTCTTTAATTTTATTGAACAAATATATATAAAATGTGATAACAATTAAAACTTTGTCAATATTTGATCCTGCAGCAATTATACTGTTAAAATAAATTGTTGTAATTGTAGATCAGTTATTTTAAGGTATGTGCGGAAGAATGATGTGAAAAACAACTGATAAGCAAGCTCTCATGATTACAGATAGGTTTGTGAAATATTCCCTCTTCTATAGGAGTAGGCGAGAATATATCAATGTTTTTTTATATACCTTCTTCGATTCTATGCTTTGTGAATGCATAAAATTACTTTTAGTCAAAAGAAATCATCTCTTATTGAAATTCATCTTTATTTAAGAAATTCAATAGTTTGTTAATTGTATGATATGCCCAAACTGTGTGCATTTTTCTAACAAATATATAAGTGCATTGTATGAATTTTTTTCCCCCCACTGGGGCTGCATTTTAGCAACTTAGCCTTTGCAGACACAACAAGTCCCCAAATGTGAGTCATTTCATGGTAGCACCATCTAGTAACGGCCTTGCTACCAAATTTCAATGCTTGAATTAATTTTTAATTCAAGCTCTCGTCGGATGCTAAATATTGCTGTGAGTTAATTTTGCCAAGAGTACCAGAACCAAATTGATACTCAAGTGATCTTTTACATGCCACATAATCACATGACATGAGTGCCTAGGAATTGAGCCTGCAACCTTAGGCTTATAAAGAGGGCACGCTACCTCTAAGCCATCAGAGCCTACCATTGTATGAAGCTTAATTTTTATTTATTCAAAATGTAATTTTTTAAGTAATATAAGTTCTAAATTGTAACAGATAGGTCTATTTACTCTGCAGGTGAGCCCAATTTCTAAAAGACTCCTCCACTTAACGGTCCTATTTACAGAATTCATAACTTGAAAACAATGAAAGCACAATTTTCTGGAAGGGGGGAATGGGTGTGTCCAAATGAGCAGTGAAGTGCTCATGCAATACTGGTCGTAATGACTGTTGGTAAATAGTTCCCTCATAAAAAATAAATTATATTCCTTTATTTTCTTAATTTTCATTATTTTCTTGACTTTGAAAAAAACAGTTTTTTCATGCTGTTATTTTTCCAAGTTTGCATTTATTTTATTCCATTTTCTGATTATTATGCTTTGACTAGATGTTATGATAAAAGAAAATGACTTCACTGTGTTAGAAACATCCCCGTTTACCCCAATTTAGGGAGGGGTTCTGTTTGTTCCCCAACTGCTATTGGTGCTTGAGGCGCAAATACCCCTCAATTTCCTGCTATTTTTTTTTTCAAAACTAAACATAACAATGCTTCTACGTCCTTGACAGTAGGAAGGGGTTCAGTTTGATGTATACTTTACTTACTGTCAACAATTGTAACACTGTTTCTATGACTCCTCTTTTATTGCCTTCCCCTATCGTTCAAGTTCTGGAAACTACTGTCGTGTAACAAGTATTACAAAGAAATTGTTGTTCTCGCTGTTTCAATATATAGTCAGTCCGCTTCTCTGTTTGAGAATCAGTTTTGGCTTCTTCATTTTTAAAACGACGTCATTTCATTTTTTAAAGATCTGCAATGTTAATTAAATGTTTTCACTGAGTACAAAAAAAAAGGAAAAATTTTGAATTTTGTACAATGATTAATTACTACAAAAATATAAATTTTAAAGGCAGAAACCTACTCAAAGCAATGTGCGTTTGAAAGAGCATAAAAAATGAAGGTTTCCCTTGTTTTACTTTTTTTACCCGATAATTGAAAATATTTTTATGATTGTTTTAACACACCAGTTGTAAATTTTCAAATCCTTAATAAATATTTAAAAATACAAAAAAAATTTTAAAAATCAAAAACAAGAGAAACTTTGGATTTTTTTTTCAATCTTTTGGATGCATTTTATTCCATTCATTTAAAAGCAATACACTTGAGGAAAATAGAAATTAAGAAGCTCTATGGAGGATTAACATTATGCTCGGGATTTTGTGGTGGCATGTCAACGGGAGACTTAATGAAATTATCCTATGGATTTTGAGATCTATATTGGAAAACACTGCTCTAAAGGACCTATAATTTTCCAGGCTAATGATTTGTCAATGCTGTTAGGGATTTTGTTAGAAAAATCCATCCTTTATGTTATAAGTGTACCTAATATACTTACTGCTATGTGTTGATTCCTTTGGGCATATGAGTACAAACAGAGGTGGTGTGATTACCATTCTTCAACCAGTAGAAGAATTATTGTATTTTACTTTCAGGTATACAATTATAGGCCAATGTAATTCTCCCTTAAAATTATGACTTTGTCGATTATCTGGTTTGTAAATGTAAAGCCTTGGTTGCTTTGATTTACTGGAATGGCAACATCTTAAATGCAAATTTTTCAAGTGTATTTATTTAGTGGCAATATTGTCTACTATTTAACCCGTTTTATCCAATTTATTTATTTTATTCAAATTTGAATAGAATTATATTTTCTAAAGTTAGTTAAACCTAAACAAACTAAATATAACAAAATTTGAAAAATTTATATATTTTATATAAGAAATCTGACCGTCCTCATTGGGATAAAATTTGCACTTACAGGTTTTAGTGTTCTCTTCAATGATGAAAAGCTATTTCCGAGACAATTTTTTTTTATTTCAATAATACTTTCTTGTTTACAAAATATTTCACTTTTCAGTTAAATTTCACTCTAATTTTGCTGGAAAGCAAGCCTGATAAAGCATTTTATCACATTTGCCATAGTATGTTTTTGGTTTTCCTTTGCAGTCTTCTCTTTGACAACGACATTGTTTTTCTTGCTTTAGTAAAAAAATGACCAACACTATCTTTGCGGGTATCTTATTTTGCAACAGAAGGTGCAGTCAAGATTCTAGGTCTACCTTTTGTTCTTATCAAATGGTTGTTACAGCTCTTCGGAACTCCCTCAAGTTTCGGACTTCATCTTTGTTGAGAATTTTGTGAGTTATCCATGCGTTTACAATAGCCATATCCAGTGAAAGTATAAAAAGTGGCCAGTACCACTTTTTCCTCCAAATTTTAATGGAATGAAGTCCAGCCAACTAGTCGTGGGGATCCACATCCCCATATGTTGTAAAAATTTATCAAATTTGACATCTTCCTGTTAACTTTATCTTTGTGTTCTCATACTCTTCTTCAAATTTCATAAAATTATTATTGAGTATGGCAAATAAATGTTTTACTTTGAAGGATCGATCCTACCCATGCTGATTTATAGTTCCATAAATTATATTTCAACTTTTGGAAGCGGTTTCGTGGCACCAGGGTAATTCCAAGGTCTCAGCATCTGACAAATAATCACGTTCACAGGTATTTGAATGATAACCAGCTAGAAGTGAAATTCCTATAAAAATTCGTATTTTGTCAGCAGTGTTCAAGAAATGTTTGTTTGTTACATCTCCTGCATATTGCGTAGTTTCTTTTGCATTGAGATCGTAAGCTTCTCGGAATAAAACTGCTCAAAAAGCTCTGATGGGGTTTTATCTTTCAGTGCAGTTTTCATTTGCTTGAGCTAGTCACTTGCTCAGTCAGCCTGTGTTACTCATTTTGATAATGTGGTTTATTCTTTATACATAATGACTGATGTCTTTTAGCTTTTTTCTGCTCTTTGTTTTGAAGCACTAGAGCTTGTGAGCGGTTCAGGCTGGAAACTATCCCTTCTTCTAACCTCCAAAGACCCAGGAACATCTTTTATAATAATCTTACTAGTATTTACTTCATTGTCATCCCCGTCTTCGTCAGTTAGTTCACTGATATCTGGCAACACAGCAATTTCAATATCGCTTTCATCCTGAATCTAAACTATTTAATAATTCTAATGCTTCCTCTAACTTTAGAAACCTTTGCACTGACACAATGAAGCAGGGGTGAGACTCGAAGCGAAATTATTATTATTTTTCTTTTTTACTCTTAGTTATAAAGAGAGGAAGAACACATCAATTGCATTCATATCGTCCCACTGTCCTATTTAGAGGTCAGTTAAAATATAATTTGCAAAAACTTACCTAAGAACAATATCGCTCTAATTAACCTCCAGGATCATAACGAAAGAGTAGTATCACATCAAAAATGCCCAGCCAAGTGTTCATATTAAACTGAAAAAGAATTCTGCAACCCCAAAGAGATGATACAAACAGCGCCCATAAATGCGATGAGTAAGCAAAATTTCCAGGGGAAGGGGTGAGAAACAAAATTCACGCTGGAAGAAGCTAATGCATATCCCTACATGTTCCAACTGTCAAAATATTCGCATCATACAAATATTGGTTTCCACATGATATTTTTTTAGCTGTCCTCTAAATAGGACAGAGGGATAAAATAGGTTGAATCCAACCCCTCATCAAGTAATGAGGAGCAGACTTTTCTGTCTTTGACTCAACATTGCTCTCTGTGTCATAACTTTCATCGCTATAAAAGACTACTTGGGTGGAATCAGGTTCACTGCTAATCACATGCTCTAACAAAAGGGTATACGCAGAGTTCATAGTGATTCAGATCACAAGGTGTGTCTACTAAAGTGAGGGATGAGATCAATTGGATTAGGTCGTCTGTAAGTAATGAAAATGCATTTTTTTTTCCTGTTATGGTTGTTTCATTATTTTCTGTGCCACACACAACTGCAAAAAGTGGCATATTCTCAGATTTCTAATTGATGTTTAGTACAAAATTTATAGTATTTCTAATTTTATTTATACATAATTGTGTGTACACATTTAGATTAAAAACATTTGCTAATGTATTTTCTCAAAAATTTTTATAAACTTTTTTTCCTTCATTCATATATTATTTATTCTATTTTAGTTAAGGAATGCTGCTGAAGCTGAAAGTGTACTGAAACAGATTGCAATATCTTTAGCTATAGCAGAAGAAGCACATTTGTTTGAGCATCGAGATCTTCATTTGGGAAATATTTTAGTACAAAGAAATGCTAGCAAATCAATATCATATGTTTTAAGAGGTCAACCTTTCTCCATTCCAAATCAGGGCTTGATTGTTACAATAATTGATTTCACTCTTTCACGTGTTTTAGATGATGGTAAGCTTGATTTATTTGTTGAATTTTTTTGTTCTGTTGGAAATACCACTTTCTTGTGTAAATTTAATTATCATTTTAATGATCCAAAAATATTACGTTACATGCTATTTCTTATGATTGAAAATATTTGTTATTTTATCTAATGAGCTATGTTTTTTCTGTCATTTTTATTATTTTTACCGCGTTTTCTATACAATTAAATTATGTAAAATGAACAATCACAGAGAATTCTTGGATCCCGATTTACCTTTTGTTACAGATATCTGTTTGAAAATTGTTACATTTGGTTTTAAGTTTAAAATTATGAGTGGAATTTAATTTTAGTGGTATGTTTAAAACTTTCAGTGATCCAAAGTTATGAAAAATTGGCGTTTGTTTTTTAAGTATAATGATGAGTTTCTGCTATTGGAACTTAAATCTTTCAAACATAGTTAAAATAATTCATTGGTTAGTATTTCACATTAATATAAATACATTAGCCTAGTGGTATAGTTTTATTCAGACTGAGATATTAAAGCCTTTTTCTATATCTTTTTAAACCTTTTATACTGATATGTAACATTTTTAGTATTCAGGAAACCATTATTCATCAAAAAGATATCTTGGAAAGTTGATTCTAGCCATTGAAAAAGTTTCTGCTATGTTATTGCCTTTCCTTTTTGTACATTCGAGTATTTTAATTTTTTTTTTGACTGATTATATGTTGCCTTTGCTGATCCTATCTATTTTCTGTGCTATTTTAAGTGATTCTGTGTATAGATTATTTAATGCCAATTTAGTCTGTTTTTTTATTATTATTATTTTTTAATTCTTTGTACTCTATAATGATAGATAAAATTCTTTGGTATAAAAAATATTAGTAATTTGAATCTTCATCAATACTACCAGAACAGGAGTAATTTTAATTTTTAGATTTAAGTATGATATTTGAAAAAAGTCCAATTTATTCCTTAGAAATGTGTTACATATTTGCTGTTGACTATTAGTTTAATATAAGCTGTAATAAATCCATGTTCAAATATATATTCTAATCAAAATGTTTGATAATGTACACATTTTATAAAGGAATACGAGGCTGGAATGTGTTTAGGTCATTTTCTTAAGATTTAATTCCATTTCTCCCAAGTTATCCCCAAGTCTGAAATAGAAATAAAATCAAAGTGCCCCCTTGTATGATAACTTTATTTAAAACTAAAAATTTCCTTTGAAAATACAAATTTTCTTACAGGGAATAAGGAACTATTTAAATGAAGGATTATTTATGTTAAATTCAATATTTAAATTAAATCGTCTAATTAAAAGTCCTATTTTATTGGGGATGATCAATATTCAAATAACTTGGTGTACACTTTATAATGATATATCTGGACATACTGACAACAATCACCTTTAAGAAATAAATTTTAAATTCTAGTATATAGTAGGTTGTAAAACAGGATAAGTATACTACATTCAACAAATCAATTTAATAATAATGCATAATGTGAAACTCGTGTAATGATCTTTTGTACGCTTGAACAGTGATGAAAAGCATGTTTAATTAAACTTTTTTATTTTGATTTGTTTTTCTTTCTGCAAATATTGCTTTGATTTATGAATGGTGGTTCTTGTTCAAATCGTTTTGAATGCTATTACCTTTACAGTCTTGCCATTTTCAGTCTTTTTTTCCAATCAAAAAAGCTTCAGTACTTTTTAAAAAAAATATGTGAATTGTTTCTAATCCTATTCCCTTAAAATAGTATTTGAGTGACTTATATTGTTGAGTTGCGTATGCCATCAATTGACATCCACCTTTCTTATATCATCAATGAATTCAAAGAAAGCTGAGTTGAAAAGTTCAATGCCATTTCCAAAATATTGCTTTATAGCTGTCATTTGTTAGAAATGTTGTTTGGCTCAGTCCAAATTAACTTGTATAAATTTCATATGCTTTGTTCCATTCATATGAAGACTTTCATTCTTAACCCAGTGAACGAAGTTTACGCATTAAATTCGGTTTTCTGTACCCTAAAACCTGAACTCTTTAATGGGTTCGTGAAGTTTTACTTTTCTGTGATTTAAATCAAATTGTCATATTTTCATAATTGTTATTTTTTTTCCCTGAAATATATACACATTCTTTTGAAAGCCATTGCATCCCATCTGGTGTTAGTACCTTCATGCTAAAACTTATTTTACCTTCTGCTTAAATATATTTCAAAAACATTCTTCCCTGCTTATTTTATTTCCATGGTTTATTTTGTCTTGGACTGTAAAGTAGCTGTGGGGATGAGGTTATTTATAAAATTGTCTCATTGCACTTGTGAGTGTAAGTTTTGCTACATTCCTTGATGATTAAGATCCAATGCTATCTTTCTAATAATGACATTAAACAGTAGGCATTGAATCAAAAATATATTTAGCAAGTAATTAAATTACTGTATTTTTGTAATATGATTACTTAACTCAAGTTAATTTTGCCTTTTTCTAGTAAATGTAATTAAGATATGAATGTAAGGAAATATGTTGATACATTTCTTAAATTTTTAAAATATTTTCTGTTTATAAAAATGTTAAAATCATGTTGACTGTGTCATTTTCTTTAAAATATTTCGCTTTTCCCCTCCCTTAGGTTGCATTTTTTATAATGACCTTGCTGATGACGAATCATTATTCAACCAAAGTGGTGATTTTCAATTTGAAATATATAGAGCTATTCAACTTCACTTAAAGTAAGCAACATTTTAATTATATTGTAATACAGATAACTTTATACACACGTTCTAAAAGTTTTTAAAAGCTATTTATAAATATTTATTCATTATTAATGTTATATTTTATTTATTCATTTTTCAAAAGAATCTTATCATGGTTGCACTATTTGGGATAGATATACCTTACTAAGTTCTCATATCTCTTCAAATTTATGTTAAAACTTCTGTTATAATTTTGATAAATATCCTTATTTTTAAATTAATAAAAATCAATGTTTGCAGTAAGAGATTTTTTTTTTTTTGAACTTATTTTATAAAGGGATCTCCATAACATTTAAATGACTGAAGCCTACTTTAATCCTTTTATGTGATCATTAAAAATTGACTTACAAGATTCTGCAGTTGGAGAAATCCTCTATTTAAAATTATTATATTGCACATTTAAAGTTATGCAAATTCATAAATATAATAATAATCAACTGTTTTAATAATTTGACTTTTCATTCATTAACCTTTTGAGTTATATTTAATTTTTTATATGTGTAAATGGGAATAATCTCACATGCTTTGCATTTTTCATTGTGAATATTTTTAATCTAGGTTTTTTAATATTCTAACTTGTACACCCTGCATTATTTTTATTCAGAGTCTAAAGAAAAATTGGAAACAAGTTTCTGATGACAAAAATATTTGTATAATAAACATCTTTCCTTTCTAGCAACGAATGGCACAAGTCCTTGCTTTATTCTAATGTGCTTTGGTTGACTTTTCTCTGCAAGAAGCTTTTAGAATATGAATATAGTCGCCCATCAAGTAAGAAGCATCAGATTGCTTTAAAAAATATTAAAGTATTTGAGAGTAATTTACAGCCATGTAAAAGTGCATTGGAAAGTTTAACAGCTTGTAGTATAGTAACTTCCATTCCTGATCGAGACAAGGATTCCCTATCCTTTTTGAATGCAAAGACGAAACTTATTGACAGGAAATCTCTTCAGAAGATCCACTTCACGAAATCCTAGTCTACTTTAAAACCATCAATAAAAACATTTTTTACTCAATGGAACATGAAACAAGATCGATTGGGTTGAAATGTACCTTTTTTTAGAAAATTATTTTTATATTCATTCGTCATTTGTATTTTATTTAGAATACTTAAACATGAATATCGTATTGCATTTTGCGATTTTGGTAAGTTGTATTTTGTACACAAATCTACAAAAAGAGAGTTTGACTTGCATATACCATCATGTTGGATATTTATTATCAATGTTCCATGTACCATGTATTACTACCAGTACCATCACTATTACATATGCCATAGACTTTGATAAACGTAAATAGCTAAGCTATTTCTGTTTGAATTTTCTTGATAATTAATATATTTTTCTATGAAAATAGTAGGTTTGAGTGTTTTTTAAAACCAGTATTTGATGTAAAAAATTTTAGGGCTATTGTATGTATAGAATATTTATATATGTGTATACATTTATATAAATGGTATTTGTAAACTATACATTTTTTTTTTTTATTCTTTATATCTTTTGTTGATTTTGAATAAAACATATGTACTTACAAGCTTTAATGTGTATATATTCAAGATACTGTTCAAATATTTAAAACCTTTTTGCAGGAACATTGAAACATACACTTATTCTCATTCCCCTAAATCACTTATTCAAGTGTTTTAGTATTTCGAGTGGATACTTTTAATTTCTCCCTAAATGATTATAGTAAACAATCACAATTATTTTTAAAAGTAGTAATCAATAAGCATATAATTACAATGAACAATTTTGGATACAGATATACCGTATTTACTCGAATCTAAGCTGCACTTTTTCCAGTGTTATTGCTACTGAAAATCGAGGGGGGGAGTGGTAGATTGGGTATTTAGAGCAATTACAGGTTCATGCATGTATTTAAAATTTTGTAATACTGGTAAAATAACAAACTATTCACTTCTTGTTAGCTTCCATTTTCAATTTATTTTAATTTCATAAAATTGGGTATCAATAAACTATTTTTCACAAAAACCTGAGAATTTTGGGGTGCAGCTTAGATTCGAATAAATGCATTATTTAAATTTTTAATTAGATATGAATCAATAATTTTCAAGATTTAATTACATGGTTATACAGTCAGTCCACTTGTAATATTTTTTCATTTTAAATTTATTGTTTTGGAACAAAATCATTTAATAAGTTTTCAAAAAGACGATGTTTCAGAAGGGAGAAAACTTTTCATGTTTTAATATATGTATATTTGTAATTTTTTATGTTCTGTGTCTTGTAAATATCAAATTAAATTGTTAATTTGTGCAATAGCTTTATATATATGAGATTGGTCTGTAAGGTTAAATGATAAAATGAATACAACATGCAGTGAAATAGAAGAAAAATGTATAGATTGTGGGTTTAAAAATGCAAAGTAAAAAAAAACTAAATCAAACGAGGTAATTTGCTATCCTAAAGTAAAATTAAATGTAATGTTTAGTTATATTTAACACATTCAAACAATTTGGTCTTAAGTTCCTGCTAATTTCGAAATTCAAAATTGTGAAATCATATATGATCAAAGTCAAATTGAAAAAGAATCAAAACCAAGATGTTGTTTTTAATTATCTATTTAATATTATTTTATTTAGTTATTATTTAATAACGCATTGATACACTACTCATGAGCACTTGTATTAGTGGGAATGACCAATTTTTCCCTAATCCCAAAATAGCGACATTTTGGCTTAAAATTTTGATTTTCATCAACAGTGATCGGTTTTTTCATCTGACAATTTGTTCTCAAACAGTTCTTTGCATATTTCATTCTTGAAAATGTTTGTTCACAGAAGTTTGCTGGTTCAAAGATTGAAAGGAATATTGATAAAAGAGAAGTTTTGACGTTTGGGAAAGTCTTTCTTGGGCTAAACTTGTAAAAATTCTCCAGTCATTCTTTGAACTTGTCCTTAAGGAAGTTGTTTGCTGCAACTCAATGACCTTCAGCTGCAGTTCAACTGGCCTTATATGATTTTGAAACAGTGTCACTTCTGCTTTTGAATCCAAATCAGAAAACCGGCCCTGAAACAGCAGTTTAACTCTCCAAGCGTTTCACACGTAAAATCCCGTCATTGTAAAGAGGCTTCGAAAATGCACCAAACGTATTTTTTAGCCAAAAGGTTCTCAAAGCGGGAAACGTTTTTTTCTGAAATTCTTTCCCTTTTTAAAAAGGTTTTAAACATTTAAAAGATAATTAGGGGCCGTTTGGGAAAGCCACACACAGGACACTTAAAAGTTTTATCTCGTGGGGCCCCATGTTCTGACCCTGGAGCAATCGTAAAAATCGGGAAGAATTTTTTTGACCCAAGTGTTTGTGGATTTGGGAAAATTTTTTAAAAATTCCCACCCCAGATGAAAAATATGTTATAATTCCCTTTTGGTTTCATAAATTTAAAACCAATTGGGGATGTGGGGAACCCTTTTTTTATATTTAACAAAACCCCTTTTGTCATTCTTTCCTTTTTTTCTTATCTTAATAAATCCATTTTTAAAACAGTTTATTTCATTATAAGATTAAAAAAAATAAAAAAACCTGCCTTTAAATTTTAAACTATTAAATTTTCCCACTACAAAAAATGTTTTTTAAAAACTTCATCAAATAATTTAATTTTCACACTTTGAAAAAAATAAAAATAAAAAAAAAAAACCTAATTCAGATTCATTGGGTTTTTTTAAAGATTTCAAACCGGGTGTTCGGGGAAGTTTATGTACATACCTGGTTATATAATGTTAAAATACACTGAATTATATTTGAATTTTAAGTGCTTGAACTTCAATTAATCAAAGAACATGAATTAATTTTCCCCAAATTTTTTTCTTAAACTTGAATGTTTGAATAAATGGTAAAAAAAAAATATCGGAAAACATTTACAGTAGCATTTATGCATATAAATAAACAAAAAAGTAAATTTTAAAATTAAGCTATTCAAAAACATTCAAATTATTATTCAAAATATCTAAAATCAAATCCCTCAACATTTATTTTTTTTAAAGGTAACTGAATAAAATTAAAATCGGATATTTTTGAAATCTGGGCATTTCAGGAAGTTTATATTAAAAATTTCTTTGAAATTTTAAAAAAAAAAAAAAATTTTCGAGCAGTTAAAAATTTACCATAAGTCTAACAATTCTTTGAGTATAATAAAATTCAAATTTTAATCATAGCATCTTTGGTATTTTTTAATATATTTCGAAAATGTCATACAATTCGGTTAAAACTGCATGTTAAGAGCAAAAAATATTTGAACTGGAAAAATTTTCATAGAAGCAAAGCTGAAAGCAAAACCCGTGGGTAAAATTTTTAGTATATATCTAAAGTATTTTTCGAAATATTTATTTTGAAGTTCAGAAAAAGTGCTTTAAATTTTATATGGTCACAAAAAATATATTAATCTAGTCATGTAATGTTTGGCGGTTTTTATACTAATAAAAATTATAATGTTCATTGTTGAAAAGTCAAGATTTTTTATGTAATTTTTTAAAGTATTGATATAAAAAACGTAAAACGAATTAAAATCCCATAAAAAAGGGCCAGTCTGCAAAAAAATGATCTTGACAAACAAAACCCGGCTTTTTTCACTTACTAGGGCGGGCGAGCTGGGAAAACAGAGGGACCTTGGTTTTGATTGATCCTCTACTTTTAAAATTTTCGAAAAAATTTTAAAAAATAAAAAAAGTCTTGTAATTTTCCAAAATTTTATAACAACAAATTGAATTGGCTTCAATACCTTTTTTGTGTTTGAAAATATCTAAGGTAATCAACCCTTTTGATTTAGTACTACTTTTTGAAACCCCTACCCCAAAAATAATGCGTGCACCAAAACATTTTTTTCTTTAAAAATTTATATAGACTATAGGGGTTTTTTTTTAATTTATACTTGTGAAATTTTATTTCCTTCCAGAACGTTTACATGAAGAAAAAAAATTTGGACTCCTCATTCATTAGGGAATTGTATAAGATTCCCAAAATTAAGTTTTATTTTTTTATCGAATAGGGTCAGTGGTAGTGTAGGTGCCCCACCACAGGTTAGGGTTCTATTTTGGGCTGGGCAAGGTCGCTCGCCTTTATCCCCCCCGGTTCGATAAATGAGTACCAAGCTTCGGGGTCTTCGCCTAGGTCTCCCAGACAGACCACCTAATTGGGGCCTCTCTCAGCCCAATGGTCCCTTATACTGGGATGGGCATAGTAGTTCATGGACTGTTGTCCACTGAGTTTAGGATTGCCTAACTTTGGGGATACCCATTAGATAACATTTATTTCAATCATTTCAAATTAAACATTTTTTTTCAATTACTTTATTTCAGAAGGGAAATTTTGATTTTTTTAAATGTATTTTTGACCATGTATATTTGTGTATTATATTAAAATTTTGATCATCAAAATTTTGTGTTTTCTCCTCAAAACTTTTAGGATTTTAGAACTGATCTTACAAACCCTTTTCGTTTTTTATAGTATTTTAAAATGATAAAGACTTTTTTTGTGAATTTTTTTGCCTGTTTATAAATGTAAAAATTGTTTTCCTACATTTTTTTAAAAAGCACTGAAATAAGTGGAGAATAGAATTTTCATATTATGAATATTTTTGACTGCAGTAAAATATATTTATATTTAGTTTTTTTTTTAATAGAAGTTGAAAACAATTTTCCCCAAAAGTTTGATATTGAATATAAACTCAATGGCTGTTTAACAGTGAAGTGTTTTATTTTGACATAGCACACTAAAATAAGGCTCATTTGCAGTTATATGATCAACTTCAGTGATATTTAAATTTTCAAAAATGGTCTCGCGTCGAAAAATACTTTCAAAAACCCTATACCACCTCTTCATGTCTTCCCACAGCAGGCAAAATTTTTTTACTCAAAAATTTAATACAGAAACATTTCATAATTTAAAATTGTTTTTAAAATTTGGATGGATACATTGGAAATTGTGGTTAACTTCACTGAACAAAATTTTTTTAAGTGTCTTTTTGAAAGAAAAATTAATTGGGAGAACTTTTTTCACAATATAGAATTTTTGACTGAATTTGTGAAAATGTAATTAACAATTTTCCTTGTAATAAAAAAAAAAAAAAATTAAACTTGGTAGAAAATGGTTAGAAATACTGTCCGTGCATTTTTAAGAAAAAGTTATCCCAAATTAAAATTATTTTGTGTGTTGTCCCTCACACAAATGCCCATGTAAGAAGATTTTTTAATACAAAAAGTTTGAAAAGGAGGCACTAGGAATGAAAATTTAGATTTTTCGAAAAATTCATTTTAACATAAAAAAAAACATTTATATGATTTAAATTTAAATAAAAGTATTGAAAATCTTTTTTTTTTTTTTATTTTAAAATTAAAATATGATTGAATAGAAAATGGTTTTATTTCATAAATATAATCATCTATTTATATCACCTTATACTTTTTGTTTAAAAAAAAGCCCTTATATACTCTTTTACCTCATTACTTTTTAAAAAAAGGGGAAAATGAGCACTTTTTTTTTCTCTCATATTAAAATGATACGGATACTTTTTCTGGTTTTTAAAACTCAATACCAAAAAAAAAATTTTTTTTTTTTAAGAAAAAAAAAATTTTTAAAAAAATTATTTTTTTCAACTTCTAACCGCCATTTCTTTCTTTCTTTTTTTTTTTTTTTTTTCCCTTCATTTTTTTAAAATTTTTCTGTACTAAAGGGGAAAAACAACCAAATGGAACTACAACTTTCATAAAAATTTTCCAAGGCACTTTTATAACGCTAGCTGTAAATTTGTGATTTCCGTTCCCCACTTGACAAAAACCGAACTAAGTCTAAAATTGCCCCCTTCGACCTCCCAAGTTTTAAACCGGGGAAAGGAATGAAGTCTATTGCATTTTTGAAGGAGATGGCGAAATAAAAGTTAGCGCTTTCGCGGAATGATTTTTCACGAGGAAGCAAACCACCCGGAGGGTTAAGATCTCACAGGCAAACGGGGGACTTAGTATTTGCTTCAGCCATGAAGACCTTAAGCTGATGAAAGTGTGTCAAGTTGTTGGCCTGTACTTATTTTAAAAGCAAGACAAGTTTAAATCTAAAGGCTTTAAGTCAGGTATATAGATCAGAAACTAGATTTTTCTCTCCTTGTAGTTTTAAGTTCAGAAAATTTAAATGACTATATAGTTATATGTCTGCAGCATAGGCTAATTTTCATACCTACACTTCATCAGATTATAAAGGCAGAAGTTTCCCTTTACTCATTCCTATGGTTGAACCCATGTGACCTTATTAAATTCACCATTTTCACTACACTAATGACTATATACTTATCACACAAAGCAAGGACATTGTGGAATGTTTTTCTCATTACGTATCTGTTTCACTTGTGTCCAGTCCAGCCCATTTTGTATGTTAACCATGTTCTTTCCTCCATCCACATTGAGGCTATTCCAGTTCAAGTTATAATCAGTAAATGTTTTTCATTTTATTGAATATAACCTCTCCAGTAACAGTGCTATGAAAGGAAACCAGTTCTTGTGTGTTATGTACATGTCTTCATCCACGCCTCTAATGAACTCAATCATTTGAGAGGTGGAACAGCTGTTACAAATTAAAAATGGCGAGACTCGCTTACTTTTTTCACTGTTTGATTCACAAGGTTTTCACCTATGTCCGCAACATGGTGGGCGATGGTATCTGCACTCATAGCTGCATTTTAAAATTATTTCGAATTTTCTGGGCAAAGTTCCTCAACCACCTCCAACAAACATTCATTCGCTACTTTTCATCCGTAAGCGATTTGCCACTTATAGCCAGGACGTCGGCAACCTTATAACTGGCCTTAGTTAAGGATTCATTTTCATTTACTGAACAATGTCCTCTGCAATGCAGGTTGATTTTGTAATTTACCAAAAAACTTGCTGCGTGGTCCGGTGTTGCACGGGCTTTCTCTTTCCCTCATGACACCAGAATTTCTGTGTGTGTTTGTATGCGCAAAATGTGAGTGATTTCTAAAATTATGTCATTAAATTTCCCTTTTTCGAAATTTGTTCCATTCCACTTATTTGTGATTTAAGACAGGTTTTTCCCTCTGTATAGCCTGGCATAACACGGGTTTTTTTAGTGTAAAATTATTGTTCCCTCCTCACAGATAAGATATAGCTTCAAATTTCGATGTCTGACTTATTAAAAACAATATTACAAATTAATGTTATTATTTCCGATACGCCTGAAAATATGACAAAAATTTCACTAAATTACAGTCGTCACTAAACCTGAAAAAAAGTTCGTTATTTGGAAAATTTCGTGAAATGATTTATCTTTCAATATAGTTTAAAAACCACTTAAAACAAATTTTGAATTCACATAATTATACATTATTATAAAATTAATTGTTCACACACCTTTTTTGTTGTAAGTTAATATCTATTTATTTTACATATCTTACCTATCAAAAAGAATTCGGCTAGGAAAACAGGGGAAAAAAACAACTTTGTCAAGAAATACTCAGAAAAAAAAAATTTCCAACTTTATAAAAATTACTTTTGTATTATGATTAACGAAAATTTTAGTAACATTTTCCAATTTTAAGCCTACAAGTAAGTTTAAACATGCATATTTTATGACCAGTAATTTTAAGAATGCGTGTCCTTCAATTTAACAACTGGTTAAGTCTATTAATTTTGTTTTGAGTTTTTCGTTTTTTAAAAATGTTTTCTCATTCCTCGCATCTTTGCAGTGCACGAAATACCTCATCAGGCGTATTTTTTTTCACACAATTCAAGTCTAATGGTTTCAAATGATTTTTCTTGCTCATTACATCACATGTAGGTCCAGAAATATTTCAAAAACGGAGAAAAAAATCGAATCCCAAGACAGAAGAAAAGGAAAAA